>WNWK01004227.1:25000-70000 GCA_009830355.1 Cherax destructor | reverse complement strand
AATGTACTGTGGAAGTGTATTTATACATGTTCTCTCAGTGGACTTTGTGATATACTTGATTATATAGAAGTAGAGGCGGTAAAGATATTAATTACAACATAAGTTACGCAGAAATTAGGATGTGCATGTGTCGTACAGAGTCTGAATTTAGATTAACATTTAAATAAAATACACCTTTTGGACATGCATAGTAAAGAACCGAGTGCAAGAACAACAATATGAGAATGACATGAGCTGCAGGAGGTACCGAGTGCAAGAACAACAATATGAGAATGACATGAGCTGCAGGAGGTAGCGAGTGCAAGAACAACAATATGAGAATGACATGAGCTGCAGGAGGTACCGAGTGCAAGAACAACAATATGAGAATGACATGAGCTGCAGGAGGTACCGAGTGCAAAAACAACAATATGAGAATGACATGAGCTGCAGGAGGTACCGAGTGCAAGAACAACAACAATATGAGAATGACCGAGTGCCAAAACAATTAGAAATGACACAATTGCTGTAGGCTGACCAATGACAGCAGAAACACACCTACGGTGAAGCTACTGTTTATACACTAGGAGGAGTTTATACACTAGGAGACGAAGCTTTAAAACAGCTGACGAAGCTTGCAGTGAGAGACGCCATGTGTAAACAAAAGCTTCTCTGGTATAAGTGCCTTTCCCCCTCTCACAAAGTTCTAAAATGCACATGAGTATTTAAAACTAGAAGACGTGACACCAGAAGCTTAGCCTTTATTCTAATATCCAAAAAATAGGTGTTTATATAGATGGAACATCTACAGTAGTTACACCCACCACCTAGATGGAGCACCTAGTTACAGCACCACCTAACTGGAGCACCTACTTGCAACACCACCTAGTTGGAGCACTTAGTTACAACACCACCTAGATGAAACACCTAGTTACAGTATCACCTAGAACCACCTAGATAGAGCACCTATTTACAGCACCACCTTGAAGGAGAACCTAATTACAGCACCTGGTAGAAGAAAATCTTGTTTTACTTACACCACCTAATGAAACCCCCCATATTAAAACACCTACATAGATAATTACGCTATATTACTGGCTCAGCCTGGAACCACTGTCTTAGGACCACAGGCTGGGACCACAGTCTTAGGACCACAGGCTGGGGCTACAGCCTTCTTACCCTCGGCTGAGACCCGTCTTAGAAATATAGGCTGGAACCAGTGTTAGGACCACAGACTGGAACCACAGTCTTAGGACCACAGGCTGGAACCACTGTCTTAGGACCACAGGCTGGGACCACAGTCTTAGGACCACAGGCTGGGACCACAAGCATGTTGAACGGGTAACAGTTATCTTCATAAATCTAATGCTAATTCGGTAATTCGGTGCGTCCATCACCGTGTATGCTTCCGTGTCAATTAACATTAACCAACTATAATGGGAAATATGATTTTCAAGAAGCAGAGGTGTTTTTTTTCCTTTCCTCTGCCTGTGGGGCAAAACGTCGAAATTTTACGACCTATAAATCTGGGACGAACGCGATAATATTACAGATCACGCCAAGACGCAGGAGCCAGATAGAAGCGTCCCTTCTAATCAGGTTAAGAGGATTAGACTAATCATATTCATTTTCCGAATCTCTGGTATATATTTTTTTTTTTCTTCTCTCTCTCTCTCTCTCTCTCTCTCTCTCTGACCGTCTGTCTGTCCCTCTGTTGATGTCGAGTGTGGCTTCTGAATCTGAATTACCAAATGGTTCTGTAAGCTCTTACCTCCCACTCAGGTACGAGTGATCCGCAGCACTGTTGCTGCTGGCAGTTGCTTACATGCGTGGAGAGAAGAGACACTTGTAAAGGAACAACTATCGTTCCCTTGTATCTAAAACTAAGGCAAAGTTATAGATCTCTTTTCTACAATTTAAATAATATGAGTCAGAAATATGCCAGATGCTTCATAACACAGTAGGAATGTATCAGATGTGAAAATTTAGATATCCGAGGATGCGGATGTGTATGAGGATGTCTTACTTACTTATTTTGCAGATGCGAATATCTGTTTATAGTAAAATGCGGATGCAGATGTAAGGAAATGTGCGGATGTGGATATCTGATAAATCTCTATAACACATCTGAATACAACCGTGTGAATCTGTACGTATGAACTTAGAACTGACATGCTGGAGCATCGCAGTACAACACCTGCACATCTTTACTGATGAATAAGACACATTTACAACACCTGCACATCTTTACTGATGAATAAGACACATGTACAACACCTGCACATCTTTACTGATGAATAAGACACATGTACAACATCTGCACATCTTTACTGATGAATAAGACACATGTGTAACACCTGGACATCTTTACTGATGAATAAGACACATGTACAACACCTGCACATCTTTACTGATGAATAAGACACATGTACAACACCTGCACATCTTTACTGATGAAAAAGACACATGTACAACACCTGCACATCTTTACTGATGAATAAGACACATGTACAACACCTGCACATCTTTACTGATGAATAAGACACATGTACAACACCTGCACATCTTTACTGATGAATAAGACACATGTACAACACCTTCACATCTTTACTGATGAATAAGACACATGTGCAACACCTGCACATCTTTACTGATGAATAAGACACATGTACAACACCTGGATATCTTTACTGATGAATATGACACATGTACAACACCTGGACATCTTTACTAATGAATAAAACACATGTACAACACCTGGACATATTTACTGATGAATAAGACACATGTACAACACCTGGACATCTTTACTGATGAATAAGACACATGTACAACACCTGCACATCTTTACTGATGAATAAAACACATGTACAACACCTGCACATCTTTACTGACGAATAAGACACATGTACAACACCTGCACATCTTTACTGGTGAATAAGACACATGTACAACACCTGCACATCTTTACTGATGAATAAGTCACATGTGCAACACCTGCACATCTTTACTGATGAATAAGACACATGTACAACACCTGGATATCTTTACTGATGAATAAGACACATGTACAACACCTGGACATCTTTACTGATGAATAAAACACATGTACAACACTTGCACATCTTTACTGATGAATAAGACACATGTACAACACCTGGACATCTTTACTGATGAATGACACATGTACAACACCTGGACATCTTTACTGATGAATAAGACACATGTACAACACCTGGATATCTTTACTGATGAATAAAACACATGTACAACACCTGCACATCTTTACTGATGAATAAGACACATGTACAGCACCTGCACATCTTTACTGATGAATAAGACACATGTACAACACCTGCACATCTTTACTGATGAATAAGACACATGTACAGCACCATGGTATCTATTTATGAAGACGTCTCGCAACCCACTGGCTTGTCAAAGCTCCATCGAGAACGAAACGTGTTCGATTCTCACTATATTATTGAGCAAGAGTGTTTAACTCTAACAGCCTTCTTACACAGTATTGAATTCCTCTCTTTTTTTTTGTTATAGTCACAAGCAAGGGCACAGAGGAATTCACACTGCTGTCGACAATAACGAAGACAAGACACAGAAGAAGCTTTTATTAAGGACAACGTTTTGCTCTGTGTAGAGCTTTATTAAGTTATGACCTGACTAACGCTTCACAGCAAGCGAAACGTTGTTCAGAGAAAAGCTTGTTTTGCAACCTGTGTCTTTTCTTCACCAAGGGTCGAATTGCTCACTCTTAAAGAGTGGTTAAAAGTGCATCTGCTCTTTACTTTGGATTCATTACCACACAAAGAGTGAAACAGAAAGCTATACCTGCCTCACTCTTCTTGGTATCTAACAACCAGTTGGGTTGTCACAACAGACTGGAGAATATACAGCTCTGGATAGTAATACTCCACTTCAGATACATGACAGTATAGCACTACAGTCATACTAGATAATGTGACTCAAGGATTACGAAAGCGCTGGGAATTAATTTTCCTTACATCTTGGCCAAACCTGTATAACAAAATTTGATTTTATGACTGGAATTATAAAGCCAGAATGAAAAAAAACCGCAATATGTACTTAATTTCAAGACTTGAGACACTGTTGGCGGTCATGCTATATCTGTAAATCGTTCTGCTATCATCGTCCCCGCGGCCAGGTCTCTCACTTCCCAGTTAGAAAATATTACAGGGCCAAGAACTATTAAGGGACACACAGGGAAATAAAGATAAGTGTGTACTGAATGTTAGTAAAATTTCCCACAATTTACGCGTCATCTTACGTGTTTAAGAGATTGATAGGAGTGATGGACTTTCCGGCTTCCGTTTCATACTCATTTGGCAGGACGATTGTAACTACCTGCTACAGTTGCTGTCTACCAACTTTTTCGCTATCATGGCATACCTTTCTCGTTATCTTAGTGTATCTAACTCTCAACACTATCTGTAACCTTTAAGAAGTTAGAAATAGCCAAAGCCTAGAAGGAGAGAACAACAATTCCACAAATGGTTTCATTCTGATATTGATCTGAAACTATTTAAATCCCTCCTAAAACTTCCTCTCCTCTTCTGAAAAATGCAGGCACTGCCCAGGCCACAGAACAAAGATTACTGGCTTCGTCAGATATGTCAGTGAATTCACTCAGTTACTGCTAGTTAGCTTCAAACATCGATCTCAATCTGGCATTTGAAGCGAAAACAATGTCAGAGGCAACGAGAAAATCCTGGACACATAATCGTAATTTCAGCCTGTGTGACAGAGTGACACTGGCACACCCACACGTGGCGGGTGATGCTGGAATGCTCCCACAAGTGGCGGGTGATGCTGGAATGCTCCCACAAGTGGCGGGTGATGCTGGAATGCTCCCACAAGTGGCGGGTGATGCTGGAATGCTCCCACAAGTGGCGGGTGATGCTGGAATGCTCCCACAAGTGGCGGGTGATGCTGGAATGCTCCCACAAGTGGCGGGTGATCCTGGAATGCTCCCATAAGTGGCGGGTGACTCTGAAATGTTACCACAAGTGACGGGTGACGTGTGGATACCCCCAAAAGTGACGATGTAGCTTTCACAGGGTAGACCAACGCAAAACTGGAAAGAAACTTACTTAAGTTTCGCATACTCACGGGTAGTTTTTGATCAAGATAAGACAGTGGTCTGGTGGTTCAAGATATAAGACAAAGGTACACTGATCAAGATAAGAGAGTAATGTCTTGATCAAAGATATAAACCAATCAAGACAAGACAGTATATGGGAGTACATGTTCTAGACAGACAGTAATCAGCTAGGCTGCCTACCTAGAACTATCTTCTATCTTAACTAAGGACATAAACGAGATGTTCATTCCATTCTACTATAATTCCATTTTAATTAATTTGCATACATTGATGTTGCATCGTCTACCTCGCAATTTTATACCATGATTTCAGTTTTTTTTTTTTTATCAATTCTGCATTTCAGATAGTTCTTCGTGTTTGAGTGTGACAAAGACATTCAGCATCTTAAAAGTTTGAAAGAGATCTCTTCGTAGTCTCCGTTTTCCTAAGAAGGAAAAAGTTTAGGGGTTTGAGTCTTTCTTAAGATTTGTTTCTGAGTGATGCTACGAGCTTGGCAACTCATCTCTGTAACCTATCAAGTAAATCTTAGACTTTTATGTAATCTGGAGATCAAAACCTGGACGGAATACTCAATACGCCATGGTCTAACATGGGCTTTGTTGAGAGTCGATAAGATGTCTGGTCTGTTGCAATTGAAGTTTTCTACGCAATTTTGTGTTCGTCGATTTTGTTTTGGACGTTTATTGCAAAGCAATTTTGTGTTAAAGTTTGGGATCATAATATCCAAAATACATGACATTACACATGTGATGTAAATGTCCTAGACAACCCACAAGTTGAAGACCGAGACGCTTGTGCAACATTTGGAAACCTTTACTGAGAAAACGGTTCGCCAGCCAGTTGGCTTCTTCAGTCCAATACAGAGAAGAACGGTGGAAGATGAGGAGGAGTTTGAGGTAATCAGTCCCTCAGCCTGAAGGACTGATTACCTCACGTATCCAATCACAACTCTAACCTGTGTAGCTCACTCTGAGTATTCAAACAATGTGCTTTGGTTGGTGCACCTTGCCACTACTTGGTGTTATGTGCAGAACTTGCTATCTTAGAATTTAGTCCTACCTCGACACCGTTTATATACATTACAAAGAAGACTGGAACCGTCTAGCCACTCTGACACCTCTTCCTTGAGTACCACTCTCTGTTTCCTGTCTGTCGGCCAGTCATTTATCCGGGAATGAAGTTTCACTCTTATCTTCGAGGGGTACTTTGTCGAAGGCCTGAATATATATATATATATATATATATATATATATATATATATATATATATATATATATATATATATATATATATATAATATATATAATAATTACTTTGTTGGGACTTAAAACCAGTTTTTGTAAATATAATAATATTTTCTTTAATTACGTTGTCTTGATCAAAACACAGTACAAAGGAACGATGACCAACATAAGAGAGTGGTATCTCAATCAAGACTAGTGGTATTTATTTACAAATTCGCGATCCTCTCTATAATTTTGAATAGCTTAAATGTCAGAACAAATATTATGATTTTTTATAGGACTTAAACAAAATATGATGCAAAAATTATTTTTATATTTGATAATTTCTATACTTTCCATCCTCTCTTCCTTCAAGGGAAGGAGGAAGAGGAGGAGGAGGAGGAGGAGGAGGAGGAGGAGGAGGAGGAGGAGAAGGAGGAGGAGGAGGAGGAGGAGGAGGAGAAGGAGAAGGGGTAGGAGGAGGAGGAAGATGAGCCGCCTTGATGCCCTACTAAAGAGCTCTTTATTCAATGAACTAGAGTTATCCTCCCTCTCCATTAGCTCAATTCTGATTGCCTCAAATTCCCAGGCGTTTTATGATTACTAAGTGATAAGCAATTTTCCATAAAAATAATAATAGTAGTAGTAGTAATAATAATAATAATAATAATAATAATAATAATAATAATAATAATAATAATCCATGGGGAAATGGAAAAGAATCCTTCCTCCGTAAGCCATGCGTGCCGTAAGCGGCGACTAAAATGCCGGGAGCAAGGGGCTAGGAACCTCTTCTCCTGTATAAATTAATAAGTTCTTCTTTTTAGGTCATCCTACCTCGGTGGGAGACTGCCGGTGCTTTAAATACTACTACTACTACTACTACTACTACTACTACTACTACTACTAATAATAATAATAATAATAATAATAATAATAATAATAATAACAATAATAATAATAATAATAACACTACATTTTGTACAATAGAGGAAGCCACCAGCGGAAGTGGATATCGTGTGAATATCGTGTAGAGTGGTCTTAAGAAAGAGTCTGATTACAAAGTCAATACTGGCGGAAGCTATCGTAAACACTAGCCCTAAAATGATTCCCTTTTCGCGTATTTGATTCAATAATGGCTTAAAGTAGTCTTTCTGGGTCTTGTATGAGCCGTGCCCGAGATTACAACCAATTTCCAGATTCAATTTCAGATAAGCTCTCCAACGTCCCCCTCAACCCTTCTTCCTCCCCTCCCTCTAGGTCTTTTGTCCCCTCCCCCTCTCTTAGCCTTCCCCTCATGCAACTCCACCCCCCACCCATCCTACCTTTCCTCTCAGCCTTTACCTCAGCGCATCACCCCCTCCGAGACTCGAGTCAGGTCTTCTATTCAGACCTACATTCAAACACTGCCTATCCCTCACTGTGTGTGTGTGTGTGTTAAACACTCAAGTGGTTCAATAATGAACACTAACACAGTGAGGTTCACCAGGTAAGGCAACACGCCAAAGCCATTAACAGGTGAGTTAGTCTTGCATTTGCCCTAAATTACTTAGCCGAGAGAGAGGCCGATGCATAGCATAAACTAACATACATTAATACTCAGGCAATTATACACTACCAAACTGAAGCTAACGTATGTGTGTTTACAAATATATACATATATATATATATATATATATATATGAATGAGTGTGTGTGTGTGTGTGTGTGTGTGTGTAAGCCAGACCGGCGAGTTAGGCCTAAAAGCAAGGGTGTTTTCTGCCGAATAAGCAGAGAGAAAAAAGTTCAGTCCATAACCCTGCGAAAATGAATCGAACATAACGAAAAACAAATAAATATAATTTATATTAAGTAATAATAAGTAAATTTAAACTGATCCATAATATATTTAATAGATTTTGGCTTAAAAAATTACGTTAATTTAGGTTAGGTTTCTATGTTAGGTTTGGTCAAAAAATAAGATTTGTTTCATCATTATCAATGAAGAAAAAATTATTCGTCAGGAAAAAAAATTATTAGTCGTAAAAAAAATTTATTCGTGAGGAAAAAAATTACTAGTCGTAAAAAAAATTTATTCGTCAGGAAAAAAAATTATTAGTCGTAAAAAATTTTATTCGTCAGGAAAAAAAATTATTAGTCGTAAAAAAAATTTATTCGTCAGGAAAAATTCCCCCGATGAAGGTGTTTCCCATAGGATGGCTCGCTGAGTGGTGCCGGCACTATGAAGAGGCGCAGAAAGCCGGGACTTTCTAAAGACAGTTGAAAACGGGGTAGCTGACAGCACTATAGCCACCCACTGCAGCAGCAACCATCGACTAACCCGTGCTGGACTCAGTGCTGTATGCAACACTTATAACAAGGAAACAACACAATCACTGCGCAATTCAAAACACTTGCCAAACTATGATAAATCCTTCAAAAAAAAGGTGAAGTAAAGGCCACTACTTACTGCTATAGAACCAATAATCACCTTGATGGCAATACAATGGAATCTGATACTGAATTAGTAATGCTTACGCCAAAAAAAAAAACATGTGCTGGAACATGGAACACGCAGTACTTATTCACAACACGACTGTTCCTCATTACCATGCCATAATAGGTGATTTTGTAAGCAGGTTCCTCCAGCTCCTGCACCTGCCAGACCTTCGAGGTCGACCTGTGACCATAACCTCTGACCCGTCCATCTCCAAAATTAATACATGCATAAAACTTACGAGGGTCTGTCCTGGTATTAACTTCGGTGATAGAATCTCAAAACAATTAATTTTTTCCTTGTTTAACAAAATGAAAAAAAAAAATCATAAAAAACAAGATAACTAATTATCTTTGAACCAGCGACTCTGTTCGGTGTTGGGAAAGTCTTAACAATAAAAGAGAGATAAATAATAAAAGACATGGAGACACCATAATGTCTCAATAAATCCATAGTTTCTAGCATTAAGACGCGAGAGGAAGTCTTAAAGACAGTCGCAGCTGCCATACAATCACTAGACAATCAGAGCGCATTAGGGCTTAAGACATGGCAGATGTACCCTGCGGAACACAACAGCCAACTAAAACGAACTCGCAATTACACCTCGTTGGAGAAATCCTTCTAATCACCTTGTAATTGAGGGGGAATGAGTTAGCAGCGTTCGCCTGGGGCTCAGTTGTAGCAGTGTCCCCTTAAAAGATGAGAGACGAAGGACTCAGAGTGATTCATAAAATTATGTGTACAAGAGATGTATATAAAGGATTTTTTATGTCCACCAGTGAAGTGTGTGTGAGTGTGTGTATGTGTGTGTGTGTGTGTGTGTGTGTGTGTGTGTGTATGTGTGTGTGTGTGTGTGTAGTGTGTGTGTGTGTGTGTGTGTCAGAAATGTTTTATTTATAACTGAGTATGTGTTGATATTTTATTATTATTGGCAGGTAGCATCGGCTATTTCATGAAGTGTTCAACATCTGAGAACCAGTTCCATGAAGTGTTCAACATCTGAGAACCAGTTCCATGAAGTGTTCAACATCTGAGAACCAGTTCCATGAAGTGTTCAACATCTGAGAACCAGTTCCATGAAGTGTTCAACAACTGAGCGCCAGTTTCATGAAGTGTTACAACTGTGTAAACATCTGGCTGGGTTCACAACTATAGTAAGTAAGTTTATTCAGGTATACACAAATACAGTTACATAGATTATCATACATAGCAGCATATGTGTAGAGAACCTAGGATAACCCAGTAAAGTCAGAGTGACTTATTTCCACTGGGGTCCTTTTAATACCTTATTATTATACTATAAAGGGGATAATATCTTATTATTATGCTATAAAGGAGATATACTAGGAATAAGGTAAAAAGAGTTATTTACATTTACATGTGTGTTAGCTAAAAAAATAAAAAATAATTATCCTCCCTTTCTGTCGCTACATTCATTAGATACCTTTTGGCTCTCTTCTTGAACTG
The DNA here is from genome assembly GCA_009830355.1 of Cherax destructor. NCBI lineage: Eukaryota > Metazoa > Arthropoda > Malacostraca > Decapoda > Parastacidae > Cherax > Cherax destructor. The sequence goes on along the minus strand of WNWK01004227.1, from coordinate 59,718 downwards.
GCTCATGCTATGACTGGCTTTGACATGTCCAGGCAGTCTGTTCCATTTCTTTATTGCTGTACAAAAAGAGGTGTTTGAAGCCTGGCCACTGACTGTGGGTACTACAAAGTTGTGCTCTCTCCCCCTAGTACTATGATTGCTTTGGTTCCCAGCCTTGACAAAATTGGCAGCAAGATATTCTGGACACTGTTTGTGAGCAATTTTATAAACATGCTTTAACTTCAGTTGTTTTACTCTGTCTTCAACATTCAGCATATCCAATTGTTGTAATTCATCCTGGCCTACATGCTGTTTTGGACCCTGGTCCAGGATGAATCTTACCATTTTGTTCTGGGTGATTTGCAGTCTATCTTACAGTTTTTTTTTTATAGGGGCTAGACATAGGGTCCTGCGAGCCTCAGTAGGTAGACACTGTGCTTGTCTGTAGAGGAACTTCAGTCTGGCATTCGCTTTCTTTACTACACTGTTCCCTATCAATTCTCCTGACATGCATGGGTCAGAGGGATATTTTACTGAGGAAACTGAAGTGATGGGTTCCCCATTACACCGGACATTAAAATTATTTACCCTTCTCAGTTTATGTTTCAAGCCAAAGAGTATGGCTTCTGTTTTCCCGAGGTGTAACGATAGTTTGTTGTCTACTAACCATTTGCTGCAGGACTCCAGTTCTAGTGTTATTACATTAGCTATTTTTTGTGGGTCTTTACCTGACACTAACAGAGCACTGTCATCCGCAAACAGTAGGAGTTTGCACTTGACACTGATGGGCATGTCGTTTACATAACATAGCAATAATAAGGAACCCAGAATACTACCTTGGGGAACTCCACATCAAATATGCTGTATTATATTCAAGATTGATGGACTGATAACATCGACTCAAACTCCTCCTGTTCTTCACGATTCTCCTTTGTATGGACTGATGAAGCTACTGTGTGGTGAAAGGTTTCCTCAATAAAGATACCCAAGTGTTGCATATGTGTCTAATTTACCAACTCGTTGGTTCTCTGAACCATACATCTACACCATCTTTTAGGAACTTAGGCGGAATGTTATCTGGGCCGGTGCTCTTAGTTGGGTTTAACCTACTTAGTTCTTTTTGCACGAAGTCATGAGATACACTTACTAGTTGACAACTGTTTGGGGTTACCCCTTTATTGGTATAGTATGTTTTAAACTTATCAGAATCTGTGTTAAAGGTATCTGATGCAGCTGGTAGCTTGCTTACTTGTGTTGATGCGACAGTTGTGTAGCAGGAATTAAAACAATTTGCCACTTTAGTTGTTTCGTGGCATACCTCGTTATCGATATTTAGTACTGTGTTAGATCTATCTACGTGTTTATGGCTATACCCCAACTGTTTTAGTTGTTGTCAGAGCTTTCTAGGGTTATTTTTGTACTCTTTGACTTTTGAGCAATAGTGCCTTGCCTTTGCTCCTTTTATAAGCCTCTGCACTCTGTTCCTCACCCTTTGAAATTCATTTAGCGCTGCAATATCCTGTTTGTTTGCCTTAAATCTTTTCAGCAACTGGTCTCTGAATTCTATATTATCTAATATCTATATCAACATCTGCCTGAGTTCAAAACTGTATAAAAATCTAGCTGGGTTCACGAGGTAAGAGTGAACATTTTTCTACCTCAGTGTTTTGACGTAGTGTTCAACGTCACTCATAACATCTCTTTTCCCTCAAATGGTACTTTCTTTATTTTAAAATTGAGTTGAGTTGCGTTGGCTTAGGTTAAGTTAGGTGACATTAGCCCACAAAAAATGTATATTTAACCACAAAATAAACAAATTGTATAGCAACATTCTTGGCCACCTTGTTCCTTACTTGGCAATGAGGTGCACGAGAATGTTGAATTCTGAAAGTATAAGTTTACAAGAATGTGTTTTAATATGAAGGAATCACCTGCTTTAGTCGACCCGAGAGAATATTCAAGAGAGGCGGTGCAATTATACAGGTGAGTGGCTCTAGACCCAAGGATCTGGAGCTATCATCTCCTTCCCTGGATCCAGTCTGATTACCCCACCATTCTCCAGGGGCTGCATTATCTTTCAGACAGGAACTGGGTACTTACACAGTCTTGGGGGTCACCCAGGGTCATAGCTCGAGTCTGATCAACTGGTCATCATCAGTGAATCAAACGGATCATGTCAGTAGAAACAACTGAAAAAAATTCTCGTTGCATATGCAAATCCATCTATATAAACATTACATATACACACCATACCACGGGTGGGGTTCGAACCCGCGGTCAGAGTCTCAAAACTCGCGGGTTCGAACCCCACCCGTGGTATGGTTTGTTTGAAATCGTGTCATTACGATTTCATGAGTTACATATACACTGTCTTCACCCTCGGCCAATCACCGCCCTCCTACCCGCCTCCCTCACCGAGGACCAACGAAAAGTTGTGTACGTTATCATGGCATCACCTTCCCTGAGGTCAGATGATGAACCAGCCAATGCGTTGCTCTTATTCCAGACCTCACATGATATGGTATGACATCTCTAACTGCTTGGTAGTCGTCCAGAGGCGGAGCTATTTACACTGAACTAGTTCCACTAACTATGCTTAACAACTCTGTAAATTATGCAGGAAATAGTAACATTCTGAAATATAAAATGTCGATGAAAATCGCATCATACATGACACCACGCGAGTAATGTGATCACTTATTTTTCTTACCTTACTCTGAAGCCCTTGTACCTCGAAGCTGTTGTTCTAACATGCCTTTGAATTTAATCTTATGTAAATATAAATACATGCTGTACAACACTGCAAGTAAAAACGTAACTCGAGCTGGCGTACAGAAGCAATATGCACGAAACACTGTAGTGTATTTATGCTTTTGAAATATCTGTAACTTAACCCACGCATTAGCGTGTAAACTATAAAGTCAATGGCAGACTATGAAAACCGAGCCTCGAGTTTTTTTTTCCTCCTGCCGTTGCCTCCTGACAATAGCAGGTGGCAGAGTACGATAAGTTTCACTCTTGTGTTGGCGTATGACGAGTTCTTCTAACGTGGAAGCGTATGATAAGTTTCTTTCCCGTGGCAACGTACGATAGGTTTTACTCTCGTATTAGCATGAAAGTTTCATTCCCGTGGGAAGCTACTAAACGTTTCATTCAAGTGGGAGCGCATGATAAGTTTCACTCACGTGGGAGCGTATGATAAGTTGATTTTCACAAGGTAGAGTACGATGTTTCACTCACTTGAGAGGGTATGATAAGTTGCTTTCCCAAGGCAGCGTACGATAAGTTTCACTCATGTGGCTGCGTACGATAAGTATACTCCCATGAGAGCGTACGATAAGCTATACCCCCATGGCAGCGTACGATAAATATGCTCCCATGACAGCGTACGATAAGCTATAGGCCCATGGCAACGTACGATAAGCTTTACTCCTGTGGTTTGAGTATGATACGTTATACTCCCATGGCAGCGTACGATAACTTTACTCCCGTGGCAGAATACGATAAGTTTACTCCTACGGCAGCGTACGATAAGTTTCACCTCGTCTTGAGCATTATTGCCGTAATAATTCTGTTGCAGGAAGTTAGTGTTAGTTTTTTTTCCGGCCATAATTCAAACCCATGTATTCGGAATAATTTTTACCTTTAAACTGGATACCTGAATGCTTAACAGCCAGCTACAACAGCAGCTGCATTATAATTTTTTTTTTATCCGCACTATTAAGCCTAATCTTACTACTGACTATTTGTTTTCTACTTATTCCTCAATGATGTTTCGTAATTTTGAATTCTGTACTCTTTAAACTGGATTGCTTCTTGTTTTGTTTTTTTACAGTGTGATGACGGTGATGTCACAACTGATTCACAATTGTAAATGGAAACTAGACGACGCTTCAGTACATCCTAAAATACACACACATGGGGGTCCCGAAACATGGAGAGCCAAGATGATGGATGTGGTACTGGAAAACCTCATGCACCAACATGTTAGGGACACTACCAGAGAGAGAGAGATGAAGATGAACCAGCAAGACAGGACCTCGTATTCACCCTGAGTAGCTCAGACATCGAGGGCATCACTTATGAAAGGCTCCCTGGAGTTAGTGATCACGTGGTTCTGTGCTTTGAATACATAGTTGAGTGGAGAGGGTAACAGGAGTAAGATGGGAAAAGCCAAGCTACAAAACTGGGGACTACATAGGCATGAGGAACTTCCTGCAGGAGGTTCAGTGGGAAAGAGAATTGATAGGAAAATCAGTAAACGAAATGATGGACTATGTGACAACAAAATGCAAGGAAGCACATGAAAGATTTGTTCCCAAGGGCAACAGAATGAATGTGAAGACCAGAACGAGCCCTTGGTTTACCCAAAGGTGTAGGGAGGCAAAAACTAAGTGTGCTAGAGAATGGAAAAAGTACAGAAGACAAAGGACCCAGGAAAATAAAGAGCTTAAACGGAGAGCCAGAAACGAGTATGCATAGATGAGGGAGGCCCAGCAACAGTACGAAAACGACACAGCATCGAAAGTCAAGTTTGACCCGAAGCTGTTGTATAGCCACATCAGGAGGAAGACAACAGTAAAGGACCAGGTAATCAGGCTGAGGAAAGAAGGTGGGAAGCTCACAAGAAACGACCAAGAAGTATGTGAGGAGTTCAACATGAGATTTAAGGAAGTATTTACAGTGGAGACGGAAAGGACTCCGGGAAGTCAGAATATGGGGTACACCAACAAGGGATATGCCAACAAGTGCTGGATGAAATACACACAACCGATGAGCAGTTGAAGAAGATGCTAAGTGAACTTGATACCTCAAAGGCAATGGAACCGGACAATATCTCTCCATGGGTCCTTAGAGAGGGAGCAAAGACGCTGTGTGTGCCACTAACAACAATTTTCAACACATCTATTGAAACTAGGCAACTACCTGAGGTATGGAAGACGGCAAATGCAGTCCCCATTTTTAAGAAAGGAGACAGACACGAGGCACTAAACTACAGACCAGTGTCACTGACGTGTATAGTATGCAAAGTCATGGAGAAGATTATCAGGAGGAGAGTGGTGGAGCCCCTGGAACGGAACAAGTTTATAAACAACAACCAACACGGATTTAGGGAAGGAAAATCCTGTGTCACAAACCAACTGGGTAGATTGCATTTTCTTGGACTGCAAGAAGGCCTTCGACACAGTTCCTCACAAGAGATTAGTGCAAAAGCTAGAGGATCAGGCACACATAACAGGAAGGGCACTGCAATGGATCAGAGAATACCTGACAGGGAGGCAACAACGAGTCGTGGTACATGACGAGGAGTCAGAGTGGGTGCCTGTGACGAGCGGGGTTCCACAGGGGTCAGTCCTAGGACCAGTGCTATTTTTTGGTGTATGGGAATGACATGACGGAAGGGATAGTCTCAGAAGTGTCTCTGTTTGCAGATGATGTGAAATTATTGAGGAGAATTAAATCGGATAAGGATCAGGCAGGACTACAAAGAAACTTGGACAGGCTGGAAGCTTGGTCCAGCAACTGGCTCCTCGAATTTAATAGTAGAGTATGAAGCACCAGTTTGGAACCCACACCTGGTCAAGCACGTCAAGAAATTAGAGAAAGTGCAAAGGTTTGCAACAAGACTAGTCCCAGAGCTGAGGGGAATGTCCTAAAGAAAGATTAAGGGAAATCGGCATGACGACACTGGAGGACAGAAGGGTTAGGAGAAACATGATAACGACATTCAAAATACTGCGATGAATTGACAAGGTGGATAGAGACAGGATGTTCCAAAGATGGGACACGGAAACAAGGGGTCACAATTAGAAGTTGAAGACTCAGATATGTGAAAGAGATGTTAGGAAGTATTTATTTAGTCATAGAGTTGTCAGGAAGTTGTTTGGCAAGTGACGTAGTGGAGGCAGGAACCATACATAATTTTAAGACGAGGTTTGATAAAGCTCATGGAGCAGGGAGAGAGAGGACCTAGTAGCGATCAGTGAAGAGGCTCGATCCCCGCAACCACAAATAGGTGAGTACATACATACACGTGTAATCACTTGTCACTGTCATTAACTCACTTGAAGAAAATTACGATAAAGTACAGGAGAGGTAGAATATTCCAAGAGCCTGGAGAAGACATCTCAATATTTCTCCACCAAGCTATTTTGTTTATTTCCCAAAGATTTATGGTTCCCACAATTGCATCTAGAGGTTGACCCAGTCAACAGAATACAATATATTTTGACCTACCACTGAGGCCCTCTTCAGAGCACTGATTTTTTATTGTCTTTATCAGGGATAACACTGGTGGGTTTTGTCATATAATCGCCCTCTCAATGGATCCCTATGATTTTCTTAAAATATTCATTGTGACGTTGGTTAATTAGTGTAGCCATGGTACCACAAGATCATGGTAGAGCCCTCAGGTGTCTTACTATGGGTTATTGTGTGGGGTGAGAACACATGTATTGGAATGAAACATGTCAGGGTAATGAGGGACAAATGTATTGCTAGTAGATTTTTTTTTCACTTAATGGCACATGTTTTTGCTGTAAGGAATTAACAGTTTGGTATTATAAACTTTTGTAATATACCTGGAGGGTGTTCTGGGGGTCAAAACCCCCGCGGCCCTGTCTATGATCAAGCCTCGTGGTGGATCAAGGCCTGATCAACCAGGCTGTTAGTCCTAGGCGCATGCAAACCGATGTACGAACCACAGCCCGGCTGGTCAGGTACTGACTTCAGGTGCCTGTCCATCTCCCTCTTGAAGAGAACCAGGGGTCTAATGGAATGTATGTATGCTGGGAGGCAGTTAAACAGTCTTGGGCCCCTGACATTTATTGTGTTGTTTCTTAGCGTACTTATGACGCCCCTACTTTTCACAGGGGAATGTTGCACCGCCTGCCGAGTCTTTTGCTTTCTTGTTCTAAGTAGTGAGAGAAAAGGTGTGTGCCAAAGGTAGAATGCACCAACAAAGCATGTTAATAAGACACAATATGGTATTTAAAGTTAGTGGTATTTTATTGAGACGTTTCGTCCACCAGGACCTTTGGAAATAAATCTGTTTGTGACTCGATAAAGCCCATTGCGTGGGCCAAACGTTGTCAATAAAGGATCACATTATACTGCTTATGTGTTTATTTTTCCACCAGGCCCTTTATCAGTTCTGTATCAGTACAAAGTGAAAAGTTCAAGTAATTGATTTGACTAAGTGTGTAGGCACACTCTAGAAAAATGTAATGGGGGGTTCCCTTCTCATTATCAACATTTCCAGAAAGTTTAACGTGCTCTCCTTCATCCACTCTACTTTTACATTAATGTTGATTATAATAACTGACAGCCTCATCTATAGTCAATTTCTTACAAGTCACGAGAGGTTTACGGAAATGAGGAACGTCACTGTATCACGTCATTCAGGTCTACAGGTGAACCACAGAGGTTCTTCAACACCACAAAGACTGGAACGATGGCAGGGGGAAGGGGGTTGCAATATATATAAATAAACCCAAGATGATTGAGGCACCAGTATTTATAACATGCATTGTCAAATTTAGTGGAGTTATACCAAGGAATACGTGTTTTCTAATGTATGCATATGATTATTTTAATATTCATAACAATGTTCCTTTCAAGATTATTGAAGAAAGAAATGGTAAGAAGTTATGAAAATACTGTTAAATTAAAAAGTAAAATGGCAAAGTTTGCCTCAATAAGATTCGTGATCAAACCAGAAAGACACTCCAACGAACTGAACCCCTGAGCGATCAAGTACGGAAAACATAGATTGAGTTGTCCATACAAAAGTTTTTTCTTTTCTTTTGGTTCCAAAGGTTATTAAAGTATTACAAATGTGGCACTCGGAAATAATTCGACGATGAAAAATCTGTTGATAATAAATGCTACGATAAATGCCACTGGGTTGTCTACGTCAGGCATCATGAGTCCTGCAGGTTTAGAATTGCACTTTAGCACTACCGTCTTCTCTTGCACTCTGGCACTACAGTCTTCTCTTGCACTCTGGCACTACCGCCTTCTCTTGCACTCTGGCACTACCGATCGGGACCACTCATGAGTGCCTAGTTTGCACAAGTGAACCACAACGAATGAATGCTAGATTTGTTATAGTTTACATGACGAGATGAAATACTGTGGAATCTCGGCTCTCTGTTTATGAGACTTATACCTGTGTATGGTTTCGAGGAGCCACCTCCCCTGCGGCGCGATCTCAGACCAGGTCTCTTAAATTGTAGAATAAATATTACATAAAGCGGAGCTGTTAGTAACACTAGGAGAGAGTAAAAGAAAAAAAACACATATCGAATGTAAGTAAAAGTTTGTAAGATATAACTGATATTTTACGTGTTTATAAAACAGAAAGAGAAGACGATAGTACCAGAGTGCAAGAGAAGACGATAGTGCCAGAGTGCAATAGAAGACGGTAGTGCCAGAGTGCAATAGAAGACGGTAGTGCCAGAGTGCAAAATGAGACGGTAGTGCCAGAGTGTACGAGAAGATGGTAGTGCCAGAGTGCACGAGAAGACGGTAGTGCCAGAGTGCACGAGAGAATGGTAGTGCCAGAGAGTACGGGAGGATGGTAGTGCCAGAGTGAGTGAAAATGAGGTAGTGCCTTCCAAAATAGCTAAAAATGAGGAAAAACTACAAAGTAAATGGTTGTGACGGATAATGGTAACCCATTCGTAAACAGAAATATTACGTACTCTTAGAAGATTTGTGAATGACTCTATTACGCTTAGTTTAGAAGATTATACACGTTCGGGAATATTATGTACTGTTCAGAAGAAGATCCCCACTCTTGTGAGAATAGTTATGCTATTATACAAGCCCAAGACAATTTTGAATTTGTGGTCGCCACTCGTAAACACGCAACATAAGAACATAAACTAGGAGGAGCACCGCAGCAGGCCTGCTGGCCCATGCTAAGCAGGTCTAACTCGCACTCACACAAGATTTTCGCTATAATGACGCTACTTGGGAGTTTCTTCCACTCATCCAGAAATCTATTACTAAACCAATGCTTTCCTATGTCTTTTCTAAATCTATTTTTTTCAAACATAAACCAATGCTGCGAGTGCTTTCCTTGGTTAGTTATTTTTAGCACGTTATTTATATCCCCTTTATTTCTACCTGTCTTCCATTTATACTCCTCAATCATATCATCCCTAATTCTACGCCTTTCAGGAGAGAGAATATTAAGGGCCCTCAGTCTATCCTCATAAGAAAGATTTCTGATACATAGGATCAGTTTTGTCCTCCTTCTCTGTATGTCTTCCGGCGTATTTATGTCCGTTCTAATAACGGTGACCAGAATTGTGTAGCTCAACCGCTAGCGCTCTCAGTTCACACACTGAGGTCAAGGGGTTCAGTTCCCCGTTACGGGAGGAAACATTAGGATATGTTTCCTCAAGACACCTTCTGTCCATGTTAACCCATCAGTATAATGGGTACCTGGGTGTTAGTCGACTGGTGTGGGTCGCATCCTGGGACAAAATTGACCTAATTCGCCCGAAATGCTCTGCATAACATGGGGCTTTCTATATGTCAGCTAGGCCTGTATACCTTGTACATGTACTTGTAGAAATAAAGATATTAATTATTATTATTATTATTATTATTATTATTATATTATTATTATTATTATTATTATTATTATTATTATTATTATTATTATTATTATTATTATTATTATTATTATTATTATTATTATTATTATTATTATTATTATTATTATTATTATTATTATTATTATTATTATTTTTAAATATAAAGTTGAAGTATAACCTGAGGACTCCTATTATTTATACTTCTTGATATGAAGCCAAGAATTAATTCTACTAGCTTTACTTCAAACACTTATGCATTATTGTCTCTGCTTTAGATTACTGCTAACCAGAATTCTTAAATCTTTTTTGTATAGAGGGATTGAGATCTACATTATTCAGTTTATAAGTGCCAGGGTTATTCTCTCTCCCCACTCTTAGAACCTTAGAACCTTTATCTACATTAAACTGCATCTGCCACTTCTTCGACCACTGCATGAACCTATTCAGATCTTCCAGTAGCGTTCTAGTGTCCTCATCAGAAGTAATCTGATGGCATATTTTAGTGTCATCGGCAAACTTGCTTATGCCACTATTTATTCCTTCATCTATGTCCTTTATGTATATTATGAACAACAAAGGGCTATGACATGACAACAAGCACTGTCATGATTGAACATGGAGAAGTGTTGGTAGTGTGTGTACTTAATGTCTTATGCTTTTGGGATATAGCCGCTTTGGAGCGGTCTGTGACTTAGTCATTTGAAGCATCTGTCCTGTGTCAACATACTGTGTTTTTAAGCGAAGAACACTGTAAGTCTTGTGATTAACTGGCTCTGTTTGATTGTTGTTAGCATTTATTTATGTCTGGTGCACCATGTTCCTTAATTCTGCATTGTTTCGCCGTATTAAGTAAAAGGGAACAGAGTATTTGTCCAGCGTTAGAAAGTCAGCCTGAGCTAGCAGAGTGAATATTGCATTTGATTGCCTTCATAGTGTCTATACACTATATTTGTGGACTTAAGTCTTTGACTTGATGGTATCTGCGCACACATGACCTGTGTTGACCTGGGGTCAACACAGTGAGTTGCACACCTTGATTCTTGTGCCGGTCATAAAAGTTTTGTGTAATGTACCTTATATATGGTCACTCCAGTGCTGGATTTAGAATACTTATTATCTGAGCGTTAATTTACTTAAAACTGACATACAGGGGGATAGACTTGTAAACAGGTATTATGGCAGTAATTACTATATTTTGACAATTTCTCATACACTGTAAATATATTTGTTCTAGATATCTGTAAAGATAAGGGCATTTTTTACATTTTTTTTTATAAAATCTCTAAATTATGAATTAAAGTTATGTTTTTGGTTTAAGACAAGTTCTTCTTTGGAAGCAGACAAAAGCATGTCTCACACATGAGGTTCACAAAATGCGTTGTTCTTATATACGCTACGTAGTAGGCTCGTCCCATGAGTTGTTTGTATATGCTCTACGATTGCTAGCAAGAGGAATAAAATTATTGAATATCTGAGCCTACATGTGAGGCCCCCAGTAGTAGGTTGAACAATACAGTACAGTTATCCTCTTAGACTCGGTGTTATTATCTCTGTGTGAGTTTGCTTGTGCCTCTAACCAGTGTGGGTGTGTGTGTACTCACCTAATTGTGGTTGTAGGGGTCGATTCTGGCTCCGCCTCTTCACTGGTCTCTATTACGTCCACTCTCCCTGCTCCATGAGTTTTATCATATCTCTTCTTAAAGCTATGTATGGATCCTGCCTCCACTACATCACTCTCCAGACTGTTCCACTTCCTGACAATTCTATTACTGAAGAAGTACTTCCTATCATCCCTGTGACTCATTTGAATTTTCAACTTCCAGTTGTGACCCCTTGTTGCTGTGTCACATCTCTGAAACATTCTGTCTATGTCCACCTTGTCAATTCCTCTCTGTATTTTATATCCTGTCCTCCAATGTGTGTGTGTGTGTGTGTGTGTGTGTGTGTGTGTGTGTGTGTGTGTGTGCGCTTTCTCCACACTCCGTTGAAATTACAAATTCATTCAAAGTTTGGTGTGTATTTCAAGTGGTTTGGTGATCAAACATCTAGTATAGTCGACCGCCCTCCAACTCACCAACCACGAAGCACGTCACCGACCACACGTCACCGACCACACGTCACCGACCACACGTCACCGACCACCTCACAGATGTGATGAATGTATCAAGTAATATTCTCTGGACTCGGTAACTACAATATTTCACCGACTAACTCAGACACGGATACATGTAACAGTAACGCTCTCTCCCCTTGGCTTGATGGTCGTCTGGCAGAGTCAATATTTCCTCACACAGTTAACTCCTTCTAATGTTAAATATTCGGGTGATTAAAGTGTCAGAAACAGTGATCAGTGAAGCGAGAAACCACTTGGGACAGAAAATTGAAAAACAGGTGAAAGATATGCATCTGCATCTTATATATTTTTTTTCGCTCTCAGTGAGATATCTGCTGAAGAGGGTCTCTGGCTGAGGTCGAAAAATATGCACATCTCTTTTATCTGTTCGTTTTTCCTGTTCACCTGATTTCTAACATTTTTTTTATATTTGTGTCCTGTCAGGTTTTAAATATTTCGTTGTCTGTTGCTCATCCTTCTTTGAAATCTCCGCATATTTCTAGATTTTAATAATAATAATAATAATAATAATAATAATAATAATAATAATAATAATAATATTATTATTATTATTATTATTATTATTATTATTATTATTATTATTATTATTATTATTATTATTATTATAATAATTATTATTATTATTATTATTATTATTTTAATATTTTTTTATGTTTATGTGAAGCACTAAACACGTCTGGATCATGCAGTGCAGCTCGATTCGCCATTCGCTAATCGCGAGAGAAGAAATATTTATTCTCACGTAAGTTTCTTAAAGCTGTATATCGATACTGAGGCTAAAGGAGACTCAAGTTACTAAAGCGTATACACGAAACTTGAAGTTTAAATAACAACATTGTTGTGTTTCTTCACTGTATCTTGTATAATGATCAATCATTTCACTTCTTTTTTTTTATGACTATTTCGTCAGTTTCCCCACCGTAATAGAGTGACCGAAAGAAGGAAGAACGTTCACCATCATTCGTTTAGTAACTGTTTTGTCAGGCGTGAGCAGGAATGCCGGTTTAAATGACCCTCCGAACACCATTTTTTTATCTCTTTTTATAAAAACCGAGGTACTGATATACTTAAAAAAAAAAAAATTCCCCTTCTCCAAAAATGTAAATTATATACCCCATTGACTGTTCCCCTGGTGGAGGGGTATAGTTATGCTGGTGAAGGGCTCTTTATCCAAGGAATTAGAGTTATCTTCCCCTTCCTAGGATCAAATCTAATTTCCTTTTATTTCTCAACTTCTAGGTATTTTTGTTTGATAAAAAATTAAAAATTGGGGTAAATTTTTCTCCTTAAAATGTCCCAGACGGAATATAATAATAATAATAATAATAATAATAATAATAATAATAATAATAATAATAATAATAATAATAATAATAATAATAATAATATTGACAATTAATAATAATAATTAATAATAATAATAATAATAATAATAATAATAATAATAATAATAATAATAATAATAATAATAATAATAATAATAATAATAATAAAAATAATAATAATAATATTGACAATTAATAATACTAATAATAATAGTAATAATAATAATAATATTGACAATTAGTAATAATAATAATAGTATAATAATAATAGTATAATAATAATAATAACAATAAATCAAACTGAAATTAAAATAACGAAGTAAACATGGCAGAAAAAAATAATGCCTATAAATAAGTGTGATCGTGGAGTGAGCAAGAAGACAGTGGAGAGTGTATAAGAGTGACCTACCTTGACGGAGTGTAACATAGCAGGGTGTTGTTGAGCGATCCCCAGCACCGCTGATACTTCCCACCTGGTGGTGATAGGTCGTAGCACTCGTCTCCTAGCACCAGAGATAGTTTCCAGGTGGTGGAGACAGGTAATAGGCTGTCTCCTAGCACCGGAGATGGTTCTCGGTACCTGGTGATGGGTATCTCCTAGCACCGGAGAAGGTTCTCGGCACCTGGTGATGGGTATCTCCTAGCACAGATGGTTCTCAGCACCTGGTGATAGGTGTCTCCTAGCACAGATGGTTCTCAGCACCTGGTGATAGGTGTCTCCTAGCACCTGAGACGGCTCTCAGCACCTGGTGATTGGTATCTCCTATCAGCGGGAAGTGTCCTCAGCACCTGGTTGACAGGTACCTCATAGCACCAGAGATGATCCCCAGCACCCGGTGACATGTATCTCCTAGCACCAGAGACAGGTACCTTCTAGCACCAGAAATGATTCCCAGCCCCTGGTGACAGGTACCTCCTAGCACCAGAAATGATCCACAGCCACTAGTGACAAACTATACCTGTCTCCTAGCACCAAAGAAGAGCACTCATAACTGTTACTATTATCAGCAAGAATGAGTGTCATGTGATTGACTCAAGAGTGGCACCGGGCTACAGTAATGAGTGTGTGGCACTGGCACTGTGCAAGATTACAAGGAGAAAAGAGGGGAGGGAGGTGAAAAAGACGGGCAGTAGAGTTCAGAGTCCATAGGGCTTTCTAATTACCCAGCAAAAACACAGCCCTAACACACAAACCAAAGACGTTCTTATATTTCCAATTCCTACCCTCCAATATTTATTATTTTTTTAAAATAAACACCACATCCACTTTTATACGGAATTATTTTTTGGTATCATTCCATTCGCATGAGATACGAGGATCGAAAGAACTCGAGAGGATCTGAGAGCATCTAGTGATGCCGGGAGCAGCTTCCGCACCAAAGAGAAAATGCCAAGGAAGAGAGAGAGAGAGCGACTCACGTCTGCTCGTTCCCAGGGCCCAACTCACAATGACCACTGTTGATCCTGCCTACCTTCCCACCCGGCCTGGTTGCCGCATGTTGCAAGCACAACCATATTTCCCACAGCTACCTCAAAATATGCAACATTTTCAACATGGTGTATAAAGCCAGACTTGGGGAAGGGGAAGGGGAAAGAGCGAGACGGAACCCATACCATGCGATGCGAAGTGACTTAAGATATTTTATAGCCTGACCTACCCCATCATCCATGTTAACCTTTATCTCATCCCCATTTCCCCCCAATCCCAAGCTACCATACCTGGTTTATTGGGAAAGGGATAAGATTTAACCCTCCCTTCTTAAAAAAATAAAATGGCCCTCTCCTCCCTCTGAGTGTCCCCTCCCCTACCTTGCACTGCTGGGCATAAGATTATGTTGCAGCATGCCAGCATCAACACAGGTTCCTCTCCACCCATAAGACGCTGCTGCTGCTGGTGCTCAAACGTCTTTCCATCTCCTCAAGAAACCTCATCAAGACAGCACAAGATGTTAGCTGAATGTGCTCAAGTCGTTTGTTCAAGCCAGCCGGGACTACTCCTGACTATTTATTCACGTTTCTCATCAATTCTCTTCACGTCCCGAATGCTTTTTCTCTTTCTACGATGCAGAAACCTTTGATTCTCTTCACGGTCAAAGTTATATCTCCAGCATGCGTACACCTTCGGTTCTCTTCACTTTCAAAATTCTCTTTATGATGTAGTGGCCTTCAATTCTTTTCGTGTTCAAGATTCTCCCTCTGTGATGCACAGGCCATCGATTCTCTTCGCATTCACACTTCTCTTGACGATACAGAGGCCTTCGATTCTCTTCGCAGTTAGAATGCTTCTCTATGTAATATGCAGAGAGTTTCGATTCCCCTTAAAGTTAGGAATGATTCTGTCTGTCGCCCTCCCTCTCTCTCAGCTAGACAGACAGACGCCTTTGCTTCTCACACACGAATGCGAGAACTGGATACCGGACTGAGTCGGATATTTCATTTTTAACTCCAACACTGAATGCATCCAGCGGAAACTTTTCTAATATACGACGCCGGTAAGGGGAGTGGCGTGAGGCAATTTGTGCTGCATGTACAAAGGAGTTAGGGGAGATTTTTTGGGGTGTGTATCGGGTGATCGTGTGTCTTCCGTGACAATAGTCTCGTTGTCGCTTAGCAGCGTTAGTGGCTTGCTGGCTTTGTTTCCTTCTTTCAAGTCTAGTGTCTCCATGTGAGCCATTAAAGCTGCATTTTCACATGCACACTGCTAATCAAAGATACTATAATCCCTGAGAAAGGAATGTAAGCGAACTCCCCGTGAATACAAACCGAGAAATATATGCCTCTCTGCGTATATGCACCGTCGATAATATAGACTATGTGAATATTCAATATTCTTATTATACACTGAGAGATACACACGCCTTGATGTGTTTATAACGTCTTTAGAATTATTTATGGATGAGCCTCCCTCACGTGATCGTAGCTCAACGATACTCTTCTTTTTGTGAATACAGTACCCTTATGTGGAGTCTTACACCCGTAAACGGCACAGTTTACAATATCATTAATACACTGCAGGCTGTGACCCGCATATATCAGGTGGCAAAGGTGACCTGTATAAATTTGGTGGAAATTTATGCAGATTTTGTAAATGACTTGTCGCGGCGTCGCGAAATTCCGAAGGTTCGATTTTGCATGGAATCCCAAAATGTTTAACAGTGTAATCGTGGAATTAAGACGGGTCACACTGGAGAAAAAAATATTACAATAATAGTCCAGGCCACATCAGGAGGTCAAGACTTGACCATTGCTTATATTTTATATTATTTTTTTCACGTTTTCTTTAAATAATAATGATGATGATGATGATGATAATGATGATGATGATGATGATAATAATAATAATAATAATAATAATAATAATAATAATAATAATAATAATAATAATAATAATAATAATAATAATAATAATAACAATAATAATAATAATAATAATAATAATAATAATAATAATAATAATAATAATAATAATAATAATAATAATAATAATAATAATAATAATAATAATAATGACGACGAACTAAGATTTTAACTTGGGTGTGGAGTTTCCTTGTAGTTTCTTAAATGATAAGCAAGATATGAACAACACTTGCTTATCTCGACTGCTGTCAGCAGTTAAGATAAACACGTGTTGTACATGTGTCTTATTCATCAGCTTGACGGTATTGTATACCATTAATAATAATAACAATGCTCCTTACAGGGGTGTCTAGCAATATTAACCTCCCTCACCTCCTGCCCCCAGCACGATCCCATCACTTTATCTATACAGGTAGATGGGTGAGACACTGTGGAACAGTTTAGACGATTCGTTTGCTCAGCCTGTTTCTTCGGTCGAAAATACAGAGATAAAAGTAGTGGAGTAGTACATATCAGGTGATCAGTCCCCTAGCATTGAAGAAGAGATTAGTTTAAGGTTGTCAGTTCTTTCCCTCCCCAGTCTTGAACAAGAGATAAGTTTGAGGTTGTCAGTCCCTCAGCCAGCGGAAGGCCTCGGTCAGATGGCCAAAAGCTCCAGTGGCGGGTCATCATATTAGTAAGACCGTGTCAGGAAACATTTGTTCTGTTTATTGACGAATCTTGCCTAACCTAGTCCCTTACCTAGTCCCTTAGCTTTAGCTTTAAAGAAGAGATAACTTTGAGAGTGTCAGTCCCTCAGCCTGAAGAAGAAATAACCTTAAGGTCACTCTGACTTTTATGGGTTATCCTGGAGGGTTATCTACACATATGCTGCTATATATGATAATCTATATAACTGTATTTGTGTATACCTGAATAAACTTACTTACTTACTAGTCCCCCAGCCTCAAAAAAGAGACAACCTTGGTGTTGCCTTGGTGTGTGCTCTGCTCCATAACTGGCACGATAATAGTGCCATGGTGACTATCACTGGCTCCCATGTACAGTGAAGTCAGTGTCATTATTTTAGAACTAAAACGATGGCACTGGTTGCAACACAGAGGTTGCTAAGCAACTTCTAGCCACTAACACGTTTCACAAAGTCTGGTTAATGAGTAGGATTTGCCTTTCCTCCGCTTGTAGGTGAGGGTCTCTTCAGGACCCCGAAGAGCTCTTGATCTGAGAAAGTGGGAGTCTATCTTCGCCTTCCTCGGATCGAACCTAGGCACCTCCAATTCCCCAGGCGGTGTGTGACCCTTATGGATTTCTCGTTTCATTAATATAACAACAACAACAACAATAATAATAATAATAATAATAATAATAATAATAATAATAATAATAATAATAATAATAATAATAATAATAATAATAAAAATAATAGTACAACATTCATATTTTATATTTTTTTTTGTTTCTTTACTCGTCGAAAGTTTTTTTTATATATTTTCTTGTTATTCAAAGCAGTTTTCTTTGTTTTCTTGCTCTTTGAAGATCTTTTCTCGTTTCCTTGTTCGTGGAAGCTCTTCCGGTTTCTTCCTTGTGAACGCAGTTTTACGATATGAAAATAAACACTTCCATGGAATTGGAATTGCAGCCTTGATAACACGTGATTCATTGTTAAGCATGAGAGAAGCAACAGTTGGATGAGACACGAGAGTAGGAAGTATTGCACCCATCGTAGGCATTAATAGTTTAGTGAGACACGATAGGCGAATGTTTCGTCGATAGCGAAAGGAGTTTGAGACTTTCCCGCGGCACTTCTTGAAAGTAACTCCTGCACCTGCGGCACCTTGTCGAAGTAACTGTACCTGCGGCTCTTCGAAAGAACTCCATTAGCGGCTCTTCAGAGTAATTTCCTCACCCAGGTGGTAGTCGCGGCTTTCACGAGG
Organism: Cherax destructor; assembly: GCA_009830355.1. NCBI lineage: Eukaryota > Metazoa > Arthropoda > Malacostraca > Decapoda > Parastacidae > Cherax > Cherax destructor. The sequence continues at coordinate 41,384 of WNWK01004227.1, read as the reverse complement.
CGCTCAGTCATCGGTTCGCGTGACGGCCGAACGACTTGGATAACCTTCGTCTCTGAAGACCTCGTTACGTCAAGTTGGTAGCCGTCAGGTTATGTCAATAGCAGTCAACACGCGATGCTATGGCTGGTGTCGGCTGCTCCGGTGGTGCCTTTGTTGGAGTGGTACCTGTGTTATGGTGCCTTTGTTGTGGTGGTGCCTGTGTTATGGAGCCTTTGTTCTGGTGGTGCCTGTGTTATGGAGCTTTTGTTGTGGTGGTGCCTGTGTTATGGTGTCTTTGTTGTTGGTGGTGCCGTTGTTATGGTGCCTTTGTTGTGGTGGTGCCTGTGTTATGGTGTCTTTGTTGTTGGTGGTGCCGTTGTTATGGTGCCTTTGTTGTGGTGGTGCCTGTGTTATGGTGTCTTTGTTGTGGTGGTGCCTGTGCTACGTTGCATTTACTGTGATGGTGCTTGTCCTATGGTACCTTTGTTGTGGTGGTGCATGTGCTATGGTGCCTTTGTTGTGGTGGTGCCTGTGTTATGGTGATTTTGTCGTGGTGGTGTCTGTGTTATGGGGCCTTTGTTGTGGTGGTGCCTGTGTTATTGTGTCTTTGCTATGGTGGTATCTGTGTTATGGTGTCTTTGTTGTGGTGGTGCCTGTGTTATGGTATCTTTGTTGTGGTGGTGCCTGTGTTATAGTGCTTTTGTTGTGTTGGTGTCTGTGTTACGATGTCTTTGTTGTGGTGGTGCATGTGTTATGGTGTCTTTTTTGAGGTGATGTCTTTGTTATGGTGTCTTTATTATAGTGCTGCCTTTGTTGTGGTGGTGCCTGTGTTATGGTGCCTTTGTTGAGGTGATCCCTTTGTTGTGGTGTCTGTGTTACGGTGCATTTGTTGTGGTGGTGTCTGCGTTATGGTGCCTTTGTTGTGGTGGTGTCTGTGTGGTGATGCCTTTGTTGTAGTGGTGCCTGTGTTACGATGCCTTTGTTGTGATGGTTCTGTAGTGTAACGATGGCTTTGTTGTGGTATTGTTGAGTTGCGTTTAGTACTACCTATGTGTGGTGCTGACTATGTGTGGTGCTGACTATGTGTGGTGCTGACTATGTGTGGTGCTGCCTGTGTGGTGCTGACTGTGTGTGGTACTATGTGTGGTGCTGCCTGTGTGTGGTACTATGTGTGGTGCTGCCTGTGTGGTGCTGCCTATGTGGTGCTGCCTATGTGGTGCTGCCTATGTGTGGTGTTGATTATGTGTGGTTCTGCCTGTGTGGTGCTGACTATGTGGACTATGTGTGGTCCTGTCTGTGTGGTGCTGACTATGTGTGGTGCTGACTATGTGTGGTGCTGACTATGTGTGGTGCTGCCTGTGTGGTGCTGACTGTGTGTGGTACTATGTGTGGTGCTGCCTGTGTGGTGCTGCCTATGTGGTGCTGCCTATGTGGTGCTGCCTATGTGTGGTGTTGACTATGTGTGGTTCTGCCTGTGTGGTGCTGACTATGTGTGGTGTTGACTATGTGTGGTGCTGCCTGTGTGGTGCTGACTATGTGTGGTGCTGCCTGTGTGGTGCTGCCTATGTGTGGTGCTGACTATGTGTGGTGCTGCCTGTGTGGTGCTGACTATGTGGACTATGTGTGGTGCTGTCTGTGTGGTGCTGCCTATGTGTATTGTTGACTATGTATGGTGCTGCCTGTGTTATGCAGACTATGTGTGGTGCTGCCTATGTGTGGTGCTGCCTATGTGTGGTTCTGCCTATGTGTGGTGTTGACTATGTTTGGTGCTGCCTGTGTGGTGCTGACTATGTGTGGTGCTGCCTATGTGTGGTGCTGCCTATGTGTGGTGCTGCCTGTGTGGTGCTGCCTGTGTGGTGCTGACTATGTGTGGTTATGCCTATGTGTGGTGCTGCCTATGTATGGTGCTGCCTATGTGTGGTGCTGATTATGTGTGGTGCTGCCTATGTGTGGTGCTGCCTATGTGTGGTGCTGCCTGTGTGGTGCTGCCTGTGTGGTGCTGACTACGTGTGGTGAGTGGTTTGAAGAGTCACCTTGTGCTTGGTAAAGGAGAAATTGATGAAAAGCTGGGTGAAGGAACGTGTGTGACTGAAGGAATAGAAGTGTGAGGGAAAATGGGATGTGAAGGAAGGAATATACCTAGTGAGAGTTTCGGGGGTCAACGCCCCCGCGGCCCGGCCCTCACCACCGGTCCGTGAGGAGGAAAATGGGGTGTGAAGGAAGGAGTGATGAGGGAAATGAGGTGTGAAGGAAGGAATGGTGAGGGAAATGAGAGGTGATGAGGGAAGTGGGGATGTGAAGGAAGAGGAGATGCGGTGGCATACAGGGGATGAGAACAAACTTGAGGTAAAATAGGTGAGAGATGGAAAAGGTTTGAAACAGGATGATGGAGTAGGGAATGAAAACAAGGGAAGATAAAGCAAAGGAGGGAGGCAGAGAAAACAAGGGGAAAACGGAGAGGAAGCTACAAAATAAATAAAAAAGGATAAACAAAAGACAAGAGAGACAAGAATAGGTCTGAAATGCCGGATGTTGCAACCTTCCATGCAGTTGTCAAGTCAAAGCCGGAGGCATTCAATTTGCTTCACCCCATCACACCCCGGCAAACTAGGCACCACACATGGTGACTGACAGATACTTAGAGTTAACGCGCCAGACGACTGCTTATTTCTGTCTCGTAATCACTGAGAATGAATAACAAACAACCTTTTCGCGTGCGCTGCTGTGTGTGGTGTTGATGGCTCCCGTCTCCGGCGTCGCAGAAAGTGGCTGCGTTCCAGCCTGCATGCAAGCGTAGTGGCTGCGTTCCAGCCTGCATGCAAGCGTAGTGGCTGCGTTCCAGCCTGCATGCAAGCGTAGTGGCTGCGTTCCAGCCTGCATGCAAGCGTAGTGGCTGCGTTCCAGCCTGCATGCAAGCGTAGTGGCTGCGTTCCAGCCTGCATGCAAGCGTAGTGGCTGCGTTCCAGCCTGCATGCAAGCGTAGTGGCTGCGTTCCAGCCTGCATGCAAGCGTAGTGGCTGCGTTCCAGCCTGCATGCAAGCGTAGTGGCTGCGTTCCAGCCTGCATGCAGCGTGCTGCGTTCCAGCCTGCATGCAGCGTAGTGGCTGCGTTCCAGCCTGCATGCAAGCGTAGTGGCTGCGTTCCAGCCTGCATGCAAGCGTAGTGGCTGCGTTCCAGCCTGCATGCAAGCGTATTCTAAATCTCGTAGAATATATGGTGCACAGTAACAACAGGGGATGAAGGAAGTGTTGAGCATTATTGATCGCTTGTTTGTAATTAGTTTCAACAGAATATCTTATATAAACAGAAGAGAATTTCGTTAAAGTAAAGTGAGAGTGAAAACACTGCGTCGCTTTCAATAAGCTAAGAATGTTTATAATTATAACCTTAATTTTTAAAAGGGGTGCACTGGTAAGCCAGCGGAAGGCCTCGGTCAGATGATCAAAAGCTCCAGTGGCAGGTCATCATATGACCCGCGTTGTTTCCCGACGAGTCTTACCTAACCTAACCTAACTGTAACGCCAGAGAAGTGTGTACGATACACTGGTCATTTTAAGGGATAATTTGACAGAAATGAACGACCAGCAATTCTGTCAGAGTGCAAAACGTTTAACGGACTTCCATTTCAGGATCGTCTTGAACGGTTGCTGCTGTCTACCAGCTGACTGCCTGGAGGAGGTAAGATTGCTACACAAGCTTAAAGTAGAGGACTGATATATCCTCTTGTGTTTCCTACTCTGTTGATCAACTTACATCTTGTCTACCTGTGTGTGTGTACTCACCTATTTGTGGTTGCAGGGGTCGAGTCATAGCTATTGGCCCCGCCTCTTCACTGATTGCTACTAGGTCCTATGTCCTCTCTCTCCCTGCTTCATGAGCTTTATCAAACCTCGTCTTAAAACTATGTATGGTTCCTGCCTCCACTACGTCACTTTCTAGTCTATTCCACTTCCTGACAACTCTATGACTGAAGAAATACTTCCTAACATCTCTTTGACTCATAGGAGTGTGTGTGTGTGTGTGTGTGTGTGTGTAGAGAGAGAGAGAGAGAGAGAGAGAGAGAGAGAGAGAGAGAGAGAGTGGAAAAAAATCGAGAAGTGAAAATACAACTTGCGCGATCTCGGTAAATGCGATTTACGATGACGCCCCGAAGCCGTACCGCGAGATGCAAATGTTGCGTGATTGTGATTTACCCTCAGGTGTGTTAGGCAAGGATACATACCTGAGAGTGAATCCTAAGGTGTGTGAGGCAAGGCTACACACCTGTGAGTAAGCCCTCAGGTTTGTGAGGCAACGTTACACCGTTGAGAGTGAATCCCCAGGTATGTGAAGCAAAGTTACACACCTGAGTGAATCCCCAGGTGTGTGAGGCAAGGCTACACACCTGAGAGTGAATTCTACACACCACGCCCCCATACCTGTTTCACTTCAGTAAGTCAAAATGCTCGCTCTCTCTCTCTCTCTCTCTCTCTCTCTCTCTCTCTCTCTCTCTCTCTCTCTCTCTCTCTCAGTGTTTCAGAACAAGAGAAACTATAATTTTTGCATCAGTCGGATCGTAGAGTACACATTCTTCGTGATAAAAGCCTCCTCATTGGCTAAGAAGAACGGCAAGTTCCTTGGAGCCAACCAATCAGAGCTTCTCATTGTGTGGTATAACTAGTTTCCCCGTTCTAGACAAAGCTAGACGTGCCCCGTGGCCTGGTGGCTAAAGCTCTCGCTTCACACGGCGAGGGTCTGGGTTCGATTCCCAGCGCGGGTAGAAACATTGGGCGTGTTTCTTTACACCGGTTGTTTATGTTCACCCATCAGTAAAATGGGTACTTAGGAGTTAGTCGACTGGTGTGGGTCGTATCGTGGGACAAGGACCTAATTTGCCCGAAATGCTCTGCATGACAAGGGGCTTTCTCTATAGTAGTATGTCATTGATGTCAGCTAGGCCTGTATACCTTGTACATGTACTTGTAGTAAATAAAGATATTATTATTATTAGAGTGAAGGGGAGGGAGGCCAAAAACTGAGCTACCTTTCCCCTTCCTTCCTTGGATCAAACCTGATTAACTCCCATTCAGTAAATCATGTATAAACTAAGGGAGGAGGCAGTTAGGGTAAGATATAAACTATTGGATAATAGATGGGCTAGTGAGAGTATAGGCAATGGGGTTGAAGATGTATGGGGTAGGTTTAAGAATGTAGTGTTAGAGTGTTCAGCAGAAGTTTGTGGTTACAGGAAAGTGGGTGTGTAAGGGAAGAAGAGCGACTGGTGGAATGATGATGTAAAGAGAGTAGTAAGGGAGAAAGTTAGCATATGAGAGGATTTTACAAAGTAGAAGTGATGTAAGGAGGGAGGAGTATATGGAGAGAAAAAGAGAGGTTAAAGAGAGTGGTGAAGCAATGTAAAAATAGAGCAAATGAAAGAGTGGGTGAGATGTTATCAACAGATTTTGTTGAAAATAAGAAAAAAGTTTTGGAGTGAGATTAATAAGTTGAGGAAGCCTACGTAACGAAAGTGTTTGATTGTTAAAAATAGGAGAGGAGAGTTATTAAATGGAGAGTTAGTGGTATCGGGAAGATGGAGGGAATATTTTGAGGAATTGTTAAATGTTGATGAAGATAGAGAGGCTGTGATTTCGTGTATAGGGCAAGGAGGAATAACATCTTATAGGAGTGAGGAAGAGCGAGTCGTGAGTGTGGCAAAGGGTAAAAAGAGAGTGCAAAAATTATAGGGGAATAAGTCTGTTGAGTATACCTGGTAAAGTGTATGGTAGAGTTATTATTGAAAAAAATAAGAGTAAGACAGGGAGTAGGATAGCAGATAACAAGGCTTTAGGAAGAGTAGGGGGAGTGTAGACCATGTGTTTGCAGTGAAACACATAGGTGAACAGTATTTAAAAAGGGGTAAAGAGGTTTTTGTGGCATTTATGGATTTGTAAAAGGCGTATGATAGGGTGGATGGGGGCAACGTGGCAGATGTTGTAAATGTATGGAATAGGATAGTGAGGCTCAGATTAGAGTATGTAGGAGAGAGGGAGATTATTTCCCAGTAAAAGTAGGCCTTAGACAAGGATGTGTGATGTCACCATGGTTGTTCAATATATTTATAGATGGGGTTGCAAGAGAAGTGAATGTTCGGGTGTTGACAAGAGGTGTCGGGTTAAAAGATAAAGAATCTAACAAAGTGGGACTTGTCACAGTTGCTCTTTTGCTGATGACACTGTGCTTTTGGGAGATTATGAAGAGAAGTTGCAGAGGTTGGTGGATGAGTTTGGTAGGGTATGTAAAAGAAGAAAATTAAAAGTGAATATAGGAAAGATATCAGATTGGAGGGAGAGAGTATGGAGGAGGTGAATGTATTCAGATATTTAGGAGTGGACGTGTCAGCAGATGGGTATTTGAAAAATGAGGTGAATCATAGAATTGACGAGAGGAAAAAGGAGAGTGGTTCACTGAGGAGTCTGTGGAGACAAAGAACTTTGTCCATGGAAGCAAAGAGGGGAATGTATGAGAGTATAGTTATACTAATGCTCTTATATGGGTGTGAAGCATGGGTGGTGAATGTTGCAACAAGGGGAAGGCTGGAGGCAGTGGAGATGTCGTGTCTGAGGGCAATGTGTGGTGTGAATATAATGCAGAGAATTCGTAGTTTAGAAATTAGGAAGAGGTGCGGGATTACTAAAACTATTATCCAGAGGGCTGAGAAGGAGTTGTTGAGGTGGTTGGGACATGTAGAGAGGATGCAAGGAAAAAGAATGACTTCGAATGTGTATAAATCTGTAGTGGAGGGAAGGCGGGTTAGAGGACGGCCTAGGAAAGGTTGGAGGGAGGGGTAAAAGAGGTTTTGTGTGCAAAGGGCTTGGACTTCCAGCAAGCATGCGGGAGCGAGTTAGATAAGAGAGAATGGAGACAAATGGTTTAATTTAGGACTTGACGTGCTGTTGGAGTGTGAGCAAGGTAATATTTATGAAGGGATTCAGGGAAACTAGCAGGCCGGACTTGATTCCTGGAGATGGGAAGTACAGTGTCTGCACTCTGAAGGAGGGGTGTTAATGTTGCAGTTTTATAACTGTAGTGTAAGCGCGCCTCTGGCAAGACAGTGGAGTGAATAATGGTGAAAGTTTTTCTTTTTCGGGCCACTCTACCTTGGTGGGAAACGGCCGATGTGTATAATATATATATATATATATATATATATATATATATATATATATATATATATATATATATATATATGAGATGAATACATATTCTCTGTATAAAATTTTAAATAACTGAAAGTTAGTTAAAATTAAGCAATACACTCCCTAGTTTAAGCGGGTTTAATAGACTGAGGCTTAAGTCTCGAACACTGGGCTGAATGACCCACACGGGCTGACACAATGAAGAACATATCAATAGATTCTCTAGCTCTATAAAGTGAAATTAAAAAAAAATCCAGTCAGCTCAAAATAAGGCACAATTTTGAGCCCTTTCTTGTGTGTGTATGTATATGTGTGTGTGTGTGTGTGTGTGTGTGTGTGTGTGCTCATGAAGGCCTCCAGTGTCTACATCCGGTGCACATGCTTCACCTGTCTCGTACTCTCCTCCTCATAGGTGAGGTTTGGTGCAATTAACCCTACTGGAAATACAGGTGATCCAATGAGAATCGCAAAGAAAATAATAATAAAAAAAAACACAAACGCGATATTAAAGAACATTTTTCACGCACCAACAACTTTGTGTCTCAGGCCCAAAAAAAAAAAAAGGGGAGGAAAAAAAAGAAAGTTAAAACTTAAGAGTGAAGTAGGAAATAAGTCACATCAAAGAGTAGGTGAAATTGCATTTTAATGGCGGAAAAAATGTACTCTCAATAATAATTACGTAGGGGTTGGGGTCCTGGGGTGGTGTCCTGGGATGGGGTCCTGGGATGGGGTCCTGGGTTGGTGTCCTGGGATGGGGTCCTGGTGTGGGGGTCCTGTGGTGGGGTGCTGGGATGGGTTCTGGGTTGGGGGGTCCGGGGGTGGAGGGTCCTGTGGTGGGGGTCCTTTTATTGAGGGTCCTGCGGTGGAGATCCTAGGGTGGGGTCCTGGGGTGGAGGTCCTGGGGTGGGGTCCTGGGGTGGAGGTCCTGGGGTGGAGGTCCTGGGGTGGGGTCCTGGGGTGGAGGTCCTGGGGTGCTTGGGAAGGAATACTAACGACAATGGATAGAATTTAATCTCCACTATGATAGTCTTGACAACAAAACACCACATGGTTAAATAAAGTTGAGAGGGACTTCATGTGACGCTATATTATATCTCTGTTTTTCATGGGGAGACAATTTTTTTTCATGGGAGAGAGAGATTTTCTGCATGGGGAAGGAATAGATTTTTTTTTGCATGGGGAGGAAAGATTTTTGTGGCCTTGTAGTGTGATCTTACGTTATAAATATTACGTTATATGTTTATTCATTACATATTTAAATAATAATAATAATAACAATAATAATAATAATAATAAAAATAATAATAATAATAATAATAACAATAATAACAATAATAATCCAATAACACTATTCAAAACAACAACTACGAATCCATCCCAAAAATTTCCCCAATCTGAAAGGAAAAATTATTTTGGCTGAGCAAGAAGGAAACACAAACCGGGTGTTCTGTATGCAAATATACTTCGTGTTTTCTACATGCGAGTGTTTTCCTAAGGTAATAACAGTTTTCTTGTCTAAACACCGCTTGTGTATTGAGGTCACTCATGCAAATTCTCTTTTTCACGGAGTAAGCGTTTCATGGAGTTTCAGGTCAGCGGCTTTCGTTAGGGAGACAGTTGTGGGGTCCTGTTCAGTTTCCAGAGTTGTTTTCCTAGTCAGGGAGTGAAGGAAAATAAAAGTTTTCCTTTATTCAGTCACATGGTGACACCTGCAAAAACTTTCACATTTTCAATTGTTTATACAGTCTATCCATTATAACAAAAAAAAAAATTTTTTTTGCCTGTATATTTTCTTAATTTTTGAATATACCCAAATCATAATGTTTTAAATTTATTTTTTTATTAAAAGTCGTGGGTAAATTTCTGATTGCACGATAATTAACATAGTAGAGGTATTGCTATATTACTATGCATATTTCACAATAATTACGATAAAAATGTCGATGACGTGAACGAGATTCATGATCAAGTTGAATTTCTCACAACATATTATAATATGTTATTATTCTACGAGCTTAATAAAATATATACGTGTATATACCAGGCGGAACGCCTTCCGCCTGATCAAAAAGAATAGAAAAATAAATAAACGACTCGAAGGATTAATAATGAATATAGTTTTCTAAGGCTTTTAATTAAAATTAAATAAAATTAAAAATTGGCCGCTGTGGACCCAGTATGATGTTAGGGCAGGAGTGTATAATGCCCAGGATGGTGTTCTGGTATTGGAAGATATGGTGTAGGTTATCCTGGGTGGTGGTGTTCTTCCCATGTACTGGAAACTCCTGTCACTACTTTGTTGCACCACCACTATTAAGGTTTTTAAAAGAGGAGTAGTCGTAATATCCCACTACATCCAGTAGACAGGTATCTTGCTCCAATATTAGGCGTCTACCCTGGATGACCAGGCCACCAGCAGAGCTGATTATAAAGAAAATAAATTGGTTACCCAAAATTATGTAAGTGCAACATTTAAGAAAGACAAAGGGTGGTATTCAATCTTAATGTCATTACTGGAAACCATAAAAATGAAAAAAAAAAAACAATGAACAGAAATACTCCTGGTAGATCACCTTACCTGATCAGAAGAGTGGAGGTGAAGTGACTTTCCAAACTTCCACACACACCAGGTAAGGTTAACACTACAAGAAATACAAAGCACCTCAGACACCAGGAACTGGAGTTTCCTCTCAGCCCGCTAGATGGAAGTGTGGGCAGTAACACTAATGGTTCCTGGCTGTCTGAACAACCATAATCCCACTTATATATATATATATATATATATATATATATATATATATATATATATATATAAAAATTGTCTCTACATAGAGACTCGAACCTACAAACTCTGTATCCACGGAGCCAGACCCCAGAGCTAGACTGGGGTCTGGCTCCGTGGTAAAGTACTGTTGACTCTGATACAGAGTTTGCAGGTTCGAGTCCTGCTGTGGACGTAGAGACAATGTTTGGAAACAATTTCGCCTGTTTGCGAATTGTTATATATATATATATATATATATATATATATATATATATATATATATATATATATATATATATATATATATATATATATATATATATCTTTAGTGTCTAATTTGCAGTTAATCTGAAGAAAACTAATAGTCTTGGGGGACTCCTTATATCCTTTTATGATAGACGTGTATATACATCGAGAGATTTATATATCCCTGTGATATATATCCCTGTTTACTTGATAAGCTCAAACCTATCAAACATATCTTTAAACCTATCAAATATATTCCTGAAAGGTGTATCTTTCTGTGTATACACTGAGATTTAATACTTTTTTTTTTTACTCGGGATTAGAGTATTTCATTTTAATTAGAATACAGGTGATATATTATACGTGAAATATTAGTCTTAATGACAAGCGTGAGGTCGATATTCTTCCTCGCCACAGCCTCTCCTGTCACACCTTCCTCGCCACAATCTCTCACTTCTGTGACATCTTCCTCGCCACAGTCTAACACTTCTGTGACATCTTCCTCGCCACAGTCTAACACTTCTGTGACATCTTCCTCGCCACAGTCTAACACTTCTGTGACATCTTCCTCGCCACAGTCTAACACTTCTGTGACATCTTCCTCGCCACAGTCTAACACTTCTGTGACATCTTCCTCGCCACAGTCTACACTTCTGTGACATCTTCCTCGCCACAGTCTAACACTTCTGTGACATCTTCCTCGCCACAGTCTAACACTTCTGTGACATCTTCCTCGCCACAGTCTACACTTCTGTGACATCTTCCTCGCCACAGTCTAACACTTGTGACATCTTCCCTCACCTGTAATCTGCAATCTAACACTTCTGTGACATCTTCCTCGCCACAGTCTAACACTTCTGTGACATCTTCCTCGCCACAGTCTAACACTTCTGTGATATCTTCCTCGCCACAGTCTAACACTTCTGTGACATCTTCCTCGCCACATTCTAACACTTCTGTGACATCTTTCTCGCCACAGTCTAACACTTCTGTGATATCTTCCTCGCCACAGTCTAACACTTCTGTGACATCTTCTCACTTCTGGACATCTTCGCCACAGTCTACTTCTGTGACATCTTCCTCGCCACAGTTCTACACTTCTGTGACATCTTCCTCGCCACAGTCTCACACTTCTGTGACATCTTCCTCGCCACAGTCTAACACTTCTGTGACATCTTCCTCGCCACAGTCTAACACTTCTGTGACATCTTCCTCGCCACAGTCTAACACTTCTGTGACATCTTCCTCGCCACAGTCTAACACTTCTGTGACATCTTTCTCGCCACAGTCTAACACTTCTGTGACATCTTCCTCGCCACAGTCTAACACTTCTGTGACATCTTCCTCGCCACAGTCTAACACTTCTGTGACATCTTCCTCGCCACAGTCTACATTTTCTGTGACATCTTCCTGCCACAGCCCCGAACTTCCTCCTCTGTGACTTCTCGCGTTACACTTCTATCTCACATCACACTTCTGGACTCTTCGCGCTACTGACATCTTCTCAAGTCCACGTGACATCTTCTGCATTAACATCTTGCTCTTCCACATCTTGTGACATCTTCACATTCTCGAATCTCACACATCACTTGAATCTTCCTCAACTATCTAATTTCCGAGTCTACCTTCGTGTTTCTGAATTAAACTTGTGAATTTCCTCAAGTAACACTGTGATTTCTCAGTTATCTCTGTGATCTTCCTGCCAGTCTCCTGTGAACTTCCTGCCACATCTCACCTGTGACATCTTCCTGCACAGTCTCACACTTGTGACATCTTCCTCGCCATCTACACTTGTGACATCTTCTCACAGTCTAACACTGTGACATCTTCTCACATCAACATTGTGAATCTTCTCACAGCATCTTGTGAATCTTCAGTCTCACTCTGAATCTTCCCACAGTACACTCTGATCTTCTCCACAGTCCACTTGTGATCTTCCTGCCACAGTCATTTGTGACTTCTGCCACATCTCACTTGTGACATTTCGCCATCTACACCTGTACATCTTCTGCACAGTCACTTCGTGACATCTCCTCGCCACAGTCTAACACTTCTGTGAATCTTCTCGCACAGTCTAACACTTCTGTGACATCTTTCGCCAAGTCAACACTTCGGAATCTTCTCGTACATCTAACCTTTGTGCATCTTCTCGCCAAGTCTAACACTTCGTGACATCTTCTCGCACAGTCTAACTCTTGAATCTCTCACAGTCTACACTTCGTATCTTTCGCCACAGTCTAACACTTGTGATCTTCTCACAGTCAACACTTCTGTGACATCTTCCTCACATCAACACTTCGTGAATTTCTGCAAGTTACTTCTGTGAATCTTCCTGCACAGTCTACACTCTGTGAATCTTCTCGCCACAGTCTAACACTTCTTGACATTTCCTCGCCACAGTCTACTCGTGAATCTTCTCGCCACAGTCCACTTCTGTGACATCTTCTCCACATCTAACATCTGTGACATCTTCTCGCACAGTCTCTTTTGAATCTTCTCAGTCTCACTTGTGACATTCCTTGCCACAGTTCACACTTCTGTGACATCTTCTCGCCACAGTCTACACTTCTGTGACATCTTCCTGCCATTCTAACACTTCTGTGACATCTTCTGCCACAGTCTAACACTTGTGACATCTTCTCGCCACAGCTAACACTTGTGACATCTTCCTCGCCACAGTCTAACTTCTGTGACATCTTCCTCGCCACAGTCTCACACTTCGTGACATCTTCCTGCACAGTCTAACACTTCTGTGACATCTTCCTCGCCACAGTCTAACACTTCTGTGACATCTTCCTCGCCACATCTAACATTCTGTGACATCTTCTGCACAGTCTACTTGTGACATCTTCTCACAGTCTAACACTTCTGTGCATCTTCTCCACAGCTACTTGTGACACTTCTCGCACATCTACTTCTGAATCTTCTCACAGTTAACACTTCTGAATCTTCTCGCCACAGTCAACCTCGTGACACTTCCTCGCCACAGTCTCCTTCTGTGAATCTTCTCACAGTTAACACTTGTGAATCTTCTCACAGTCTAACACTTGTGACATCTTCGCCACACACACTTGTGAATCTTCTGCCACATCTAACACTTCTTGAATCTTCTCCCACATCTAACACTTCTGTGAATCTTCTCGCACAGTCTAACACTTCTGTGAATCTTCCTCACGTCTAACACTTGTGACATCTTCCTCGCCACAGTCTAACACTTCTGTGACATCTTCCCACAGTCTCACTTCTGTGAATCTTCCGCCACAGTCTACACTTGTGACATCTTCCTCGCCAAGTCTAACACTTGTGACATCTTCTCCACAGTCTACACTTCTGGATTTCTCCACAGTCTAAACTCTGGCATCTTCTCGACAGTCTAACTTCGGACATCTTCTCGCCACAGTCTAACACTCGTGACATCTTCCTCGCCACGTCTACACTTCTGTGACATCTTCTCGCCACAGCTACACTTTGTGACATCTTCTCGCCACAGTCTAACACCTGCACTTCCTCGCCACATCTCTCCTGTACACTTCCTCGCCACACCACTTCTGTGACATCTTCCTCGCCACAGTCTACACTTCTGTGACATCTTCTCGCCACAGTCTAACCTTCTGTGACATCTTCTCGCCACAGTCTAACACTTCTGGAATCTTCTCGCACAGTTAACATGTGACATCTTCCTCACTTGTCTTCCAATCAACATTGTGCTTCCCAGACCTTGACTCTTCTCCACCTTTTTCTCTCGCAGTTACCTCTGTGATTCCTGCCAATCTACCTTCTTGACATCTTCTCCACAAACTTTGGACATCTCTCGCACAGTCTACTTCTGTGAATCTCTCCATCCTGACATCTTCTCAGTTACCTTGTGACATCTTCTCCCATCTCACCTTCTGACATCTTCCTCATCTACTTGTGACATCTTTCAGTCACTCTGGACTCTTCCAAGTCAACTTCTGCTTCTCCCACAGTCTAACTCTGGACATCTTCCTCACAGTCTACTGGCATCTTCCTGCAGTCTAACCTTGTGACATCTTCTCCAGTCAACACTTCGACATCTTCTAACTTTGACATCTTCTCTGCCACAGTCTAACACTTCTGTGACATCTTCCTGCACAGTTCTAACACTTCTGTGACATCTTCCTCGCCACAGTCTACACTTCTGTGAATCTTCTCGCCACTCTCCACTTTGTGACATCTTCTCGCACAGTCTAACACTCTGTGACATCTTCTCGCCACAGTCTAACACTTCTGTGAATCTTTCTCGCCACAGTCTAACACTTCTGTGACATCTTCCTCGCCACATTCTAACACTTCTGTGACATCTTCCTCGCCACAGTCTCACACTTCTGTGACATCTTCCTCGCCACAGTCTCACACTTCTGTGACATCTTCCTCGCCACAGTCTCACACTTCTGTGACATCTTCCTCGCCACATTCTAACACTTCTGTGACATCTTTCTCGCCACAGTCTAACACTTCTGTGACATCTTCCTCGCCACAGTCTACACTTCTGTGACATCTTCCTCCACAGTCTCAACTTCTGTGACATCTTCCTCGCCACAGTCTCACACTTCTGTGACATCTTCCTGCCACATCTACACTTCTGTGACATCTTCTCGCCACAGTCTAACACTTCTGTGACATCTTCCTCGCCACAGTCTAACACTTCTGTGACGTTTTCCTCGCCACAGTCTAACACTTCTGTGACGTCTTCCTCGCCACAGTCTAACACTTCTGTGACATCTTCCTCGCCACAGTCTCACATTTCTGTGACATCTTCCTCGCCACAGTCTAACACTTTTGTGACATCTTCCTCGCCACAGTCTCTCACTACTGTGACATCTTCCTCGTTTTCCCCTTTATCAAGATATCGCCCCATCTAGTTTTTTCCAATCTCATCTGCCCCATTATCATGGGTTGTGTATGTGTTCCCATGCTGAAGGTGGCGTAGCAGAGCAAAGGTGCGTGCTCTGGCCCAGGTTTAAATGTCAAGTTTAAATCTGATGAAAAAGTCCATAAATTTTGAATGAGTTTACTCACGCAAGCAGTGAGTGGATGTTGTTGTTGAGAGAGGAGAGAGAGAGATGGAGAGGGAGAGGAGAGAGAGAGAGAGAGGGAGGAGAGAGGAGGAGAGAGGAGAGAGAAGAAGAGAGGAGAGAGAGAGAGAGAGGAGAGGAGGGAAAAAAGAAGGGCAGAATGAGGGAACACGAAAGGAGAATAGAGAGAGAGAGAGAGAGAGAGAGAGAGAGAGAGAGAGAGAGAGAGAGAGAGAGAGAGAAGAGAGAGAGAGAAGAGAGAGAGAGAGAGAGAGAGAGAGAGAGAGAGAGAGAGAGAGAGAGAGAGAGAGAGGGGAGAGAGAGAGAAACTAGCACATTCCAAAAAACTGCAAAACAGCAACGAAAACACTGAAACAATGACAATAAAAAAGTAACATGAACATTCCAACAATTACAAAAAAAAAGAGGAGAAAAAACACTTCAACAAAGACAAAAACGAAAACAACAAGAACATTTTTACAACAATGACATAACAAGAACAATACCGACAATAAGAGGAGAATTTTACACAGGAGCTAAACCTGGCTGTCTTCACTGAAGACGTTTCGCCAACCGCTAGATTTTTTTTTCAATTCAATATAGAAATGACGGACGAAGTCAGTAGAAATTGAGGTAATCAGTCCCTCAGTCTGCAAGACTGAGGGACTGATTACCTCATCTTCAACTGTCTTGGTATATCATCTCTTTATTGAACTGATGAAGCCACTTGTTGGTGAAACGTCTTTCGGTAAAAGTACACAGATGTTGAACATGTGTCTAGTTCCTCAATTAGAGCATTGTACCATTAACAACAACAAGAACTACAAGAGCTACAAGAACACTGCAACAAAGAAAACAAGAACACTGCAAAAAAAGAAAACATGAACACTGCAAAAAGAACAACAACACTGCAACAAAGAAAAGAAGAACACTGCAACAACAACAAAAAGAACACTGCAACAAAGAAAAGAAGAACACTGTAACAAGAACAACAAGAATACTGCAACAAAGTAAACAAGAACACTGCAATAAGGACAACAAGAACACTACAACAAGTACAACAAGAACACTGCAACAAGAACACTGCAAACAAGGACAACAAGAACATTGCAGCAAGAACAACACGAGCACTGCAACAAGGACAACAAGAACACTGCAACAAGGACAACAAGAACACTCAACAC
>WNWK01004227.1:2500-22500 GCA_009830355.1 Cherax destructor | reverse complement strand
CCAATGTCGTCAGGCCAATTTCCCTTAACCTTTCTTCGTAGGACAATCCCCATTGCTCTGGAACCTGCCTGTTGCAAACCTTTGCACTTTCTCTAATTTCTTGACGTACTTGACCAGGTGTGGGTTCCAAACTGGTGCTGCATACTCCAGTATGGGCCTGACTACAAGGTGTACAGAGTCTTGAACGATTCCTTACTGAGATATCGAAACGCTATTCTCAGGTTTGCCAGGCGCCCATATGCTGCAGCAGTTTATCTACTTGATGTTCGCCTCAGGAGATGTGCTTGGTATTATACTCACCCCAAGATCTTTTTTCTGGCGCTCAGCAGACGGAGGATCGAGCCTCCACCACGTCTTGCGCTGAATGACCCACATGGGTTTAGCGCTTAACATGAATTACTCAATTTGCCCTTCCCCGATCTTCATCACTTTGCATTTGGCGAGGTTAAATTCGAGGAGCCAGTTGCTGGACCAGTCTTCCAGCCTGTCCAAGTCTTTGTAGTCCTACCTGATCCTCATCCGATTTAATTCTCCTCATTAACTTCACATCATCTGCAAACAGGGACACTTCTGAGTCTGTCCCTTCCGTCATGTAATTCACATATACCAAAAATAGCACTGGACCTAGGACTGACTCCTGTGGAACCCCGCTCGTCACAGTCGCCCACTCTGACTCCTCGTCACGTACCATGACTCGTTGTTGCCTCCCTGTCAGGTATTCTCTGGTCCATTGCAGTGCCCTTCCTGTTATGTGTGTCTGATCCTCTAGCTTTTTGCACTAATCTCTTGTGAGGAACTGTGTCGAAGGCCTTCTTGTAATCCAAGAAAATGCAATCTACCCACCCCTCTCTCTCGAGTCTTACTTCCGTTGCCTTGTCATAAAACACCAGTAGGTTTGTGACACAGGATTTTCCTTCCCTGAATCCGTGTTGGTTGTTGTTTATAAACTTGTTCCGTTCCAGGGGCTCCACCACTCTCCTCCTGATAATCTTCTCCATGACTTTGCATAATATACGCGTCAGTGACACAGGTCTGTAGTTTAGTGCCTCGTGTCTGTCTCCTTTCTTAAAAATGGGGACTACATATGCAGTCTTAGATACCGCAGGTAGTTGCACAGTTCCAATGGATGTGTTGAAAATTGTTGCTAGTGGCACACACAGAATCTCTGCTCCCTCTCTAAGGACCCACGGAGAAATATTGTCCGGTCCCACTGCCTTTGAGGTATCAAGTTCACTTAGTAGGAGCTTCACCTGCTCCTCGGTTGTGTGTATTTCATGCAACACTTGTTGGCATATCCCTTGTTGGTGTTTCCCCCTATTCTGACTTCTCGGATTCCTTCTTTCCTCAGCCTGATTACCTGGTCCTTGACTGATGTCTTCCTCCTGATGTGGCTATATAACAGCTTCTGGTCAGACTTGACTTTCGATGCTATGTTGTGTTCGTGCTGTCGCTGGGCCTCCCTCATCTGTGCATTCTCGTATCTGGTTCTCCGACTAATCTCTTTATTGTCCTGGGTCCTTTGTCTTCTATACCTTTTCCATTCTCTAACGCACTTTTTTTTTTGTGTGTGTGTATTTATGCACGTGTGTGTGTACGGACATTAACGGCTTCTAGATGCTCAAAAAAAAAAAAACAGGAGTTTACACATGTGTCATCACCGGCTTCAAATAACACCTGTAATTAGCGCACCTGCCACTCCCAACACCTCCATGATTTCCTCGTCTAGAATTAATTTCCTCAGAAAGAGAGAGCGCGGTCCTGTCATCGAGGGAGAGTTTCCGGCTTTATGAAAGGAGCTGTCAATCATACACTTCACTCATTTTCTCGGCCCAGCTTCAATATTTCCGGCGTGTGTGTGTGTATGGGGGGGAGACCAGGTAGTTCCAGAGCCTGATGGCAGGAGAGCCAGATATACACTCTCCTAGATGTGCTTGAAGGGTCTGAGTCACTGCTTCTGGGTCAGTATGATACTGGGAAGAAAATAACAGCAGATGTAAGTAATACGAAGAGTAGAGAAAGATCTTATAAACACTACGTGTAGTGTGTGCAAAGAGTGTGGTGTGTGTAAAGAGTGTGGTGCGTGCAGGGTGTGGTGCGTGCAGGGTGTGGTGCGTGCAGGGTGTGGTGCGTGCAGGGTGTGGTGCGTGTAGGGTGTGGTGCGTGTAGAGTATATTGCGTGCAGGATGTAGTGTATGTAGGGTGTGGTGCGTGTAGTGTATGGTGCGTGCAAGGTGTGGTGCGTGCAAGGTGTGGCGCGTGCAGGGTGTGCTGCGTGTAGGGTGTGCTGCATGTAGAGTATGGTGCTTGTAGGGTGTTGTGAGTGTAGGGTGTGGTGCATGTAGGGTGTGGTGCGTGTAGAGTATGGTGCGTGCAGGGTGTGGTGTTGTGTAGTGAATAGTGCGTGCAGGGTGTGGTGCGTGTAGTGAATAGTGCGTGCAGGGTATGGTGCGTGTAGTGAATAGTGCGTGCAGGGTGTGGAGATTCACACACCATTCTCTGATTAAGCACAGAGCTACAGCAAGTGTTAATACTTCGTCGTTAACACCATACCTTCATTGTTAACACCATACTTTCCTTGTTAACACCATACCTTCCTTGTTAACACCATACCTTAGCGAGACAAGCTACTGGACACACTGTACTCAACCAGTCGTGAGAATGACACAGGCGCAACAGGAGGCAGTTTTTATTTCCGCCCGTAAAGACACTTACTGCGGCACAAGTGTCTTACTCGTAGACACCTGTCCTCATGTGTACCTGTGTTGGGCATTGCACTATGCAACTTCTTTAAACTTCATGATCACCAAAAATGCATAGCGCCCACACACCCCTTATTAAGTTAAAATCAAAAGTGGTTTTGCCACTTAGCATTGCTCCCACTCCTTCACCCGTTTCATTATCCCTTCCCTCCTTACCAGGGCTCTGGTCATAGTCCGTTTGTTGTTAGTATTGCATATCATTCAGAATATGTTTAACAATAAACATATATATATACAAAATAACCACAGTGAAAAATAGTGAGAAATCACGAAAGCGCTATATAAATTATTGTAACCACGAACGAGTGGTATTGAATCAATAACAATACTGCGACTAGCCGAAGATTCGAACCCATGTCGTTTTGGCCCGCCTCATGGTGAGCGAAAATCACTCATGACGCTCTAACCCACAGAACCACGCACTCCTACAAGAATCACGCACCCAGCAGATTCTGTGGGTTAGAGCGTCATGTGATATATATATATATTATAAAAATATATATATATATATATATATATATATATATATATATATATATATATATATATATATATATATATATATATGTATGTATATATATATATATAATTCCCTTTCTGGTAACAAATCGATTTATAGAAATGTAGAAATTGATCATAATACGTGAATGGTAAGTACAAGTACAGCGTTTTATCTAATTTCTCATGTGTTACACCAGAGTTCCATTAGGTTTAAGATAGGAATCATGGAGACGCCATATATGGCTGCTGCTTCAGCCTGCCTGATACTGCTACATATATATTCCATTGGCTTCAGGCAATTACTGTACGTTTATTCACTCTAATTGTTTCCAAAGAAATAAGTCTGCTCTTAGTATATATATTTTTGCGTTATCAGCCAGCTATTAATGCCTTATCTATCGTTATCTTTCGCTATCTTGGCGCTCCGAGGCAACAGTTGTACACTGGACAAAATGTATGTCCGTTTGACTGCAAAAATGTAAATGCAGCAATTAGAAGACCTAAAGCTGCGATGGCCAGCCGGATGCACAAATCGTTCTGGGAGTGTTAATGAATTAGAGACAAAGGTGTAGAGCTAGACTTAATGGTAACGACATTTTGCTCTGAGCAGAGCTTTGTACGTAGAGCGAAACGTTGCCAAAGTAAAATCAATAAAATTTCCCCTGCCATTCGTCAAGGAACTGTAAAGTCTGACAGACTGAAGATTATGGTAAATATTTTTGTTTCCTTTAGTAAAACACGTACATATATACGTGTGTGTGGTTGTGGGAAAGAGAGGCAACGGAAGGTAGATTTATTTGTTGTCCTTTCCTGTTGAGCTTCATCTGTTATCCTCTTGGCCTCTGCTGTTGAAGTTCATCTGTTGTTATCTCCTTTTGAGCTTTATCTGTTGCCCTCTTTTCTTGGTCTCTACTGTTGAAATTTATTGTTGTTCTTTCCTGTTGACTTTCATCTACTGTCCTCTTATGCTGTCTCATGTTGTCCTCCTGTAGTGCTCCGTTTGTCGGATTCCATAAGACTATTATTCTTTCCTACTGACTCTCTCTCTCTCTCTCTCTCTCTCTCTCTCTCTCTCTCTCTCTTCTCTTCTCTCTCTCTCTCTCTCTCTCTCTCTCTCTCTCTCTCTCTCTCTCTCTCTCGTTAACATTCAGTATCTGTCCTTCCCTTTTGACATTCATCCGTTGCCCTGCTGACACGCTTGTTGTGTTAGGGGTCTCTGGCTCTTGCTGCCTTCCTGTTTACCTTCCATTATTTCAACGGCCCTGTTCTATATTATATTCCAACGGCTCTGTTTGCGCGTGTAACGCTCTGTTTGCTGTTTATACACAGTACTCACGTGTTTTGTTGTTGTTCCCCTGACGTATGCATATATTCACGCATATATTTTGCGGGTGTTTCATTGTTTGTATGAATGGATGGTAGTGTTGATGAATTTGTATATTCATATATTCCTTCTCGTGGGTATCACAATGTATATTTGCCGTTTTTATATTTCAGTATTGTGGATATATATATATATATAATATATATATATATATATATATATATATATATATATATATATATATATATAATATATATATATATATATATATATATATATATATATATATATATATATATATATATATATATATATATATATATATATATATATTTTATTATTTTTATTAACACATCGGCCGATTCCCACCAAGGCAGGGTGGCCCGAAAAGAAAAACTTTCATCATCATTCACTCCATCACTGTCTTGCCAGAAGGGTGCTTTACACTACAGTTATAAAACTGCAACATTAACACCCTCCTTCAGAGTGCCGGCACTGTACTTCCCATCTCCAGAACTCAAGTCCGGCCTGCCGGTTTCCTGAATCCCTTCATAAATGTTACTTTGCTCACACTCCAACAGCACGTCAAGTATTAAAAACCATATGCCTCCATTCACTCCTATCAAATACGCTCACACATGCTTGCTGGAAGTCTAAGCCCCTCGCACACAAAACTTCCTTTACCCCCTCCCTCCAACCTTTCCTAGGCCGACCCCTACCCCGCCTTCCCTCCACTACAGATTTATACACTCTCGAAGTCACTCTGTCTCGTTCCATTCTCTCTACATGTCCAAACCACCTCAACAACCCCTCCTCAGCTCTCTGGACAATCGTTTTGGTAATCCCGCACCTCCTCCTAATTTCCAAACTCCGAATTCTCTGCATTTTTATTCACACCACACATTGACCTCAGACATGACATCTCCACTGCCTCCAGCCTTCTCCTCGTTGCAACATTCATCACCCATGCTTCACACCCATATAAGAGCGTTGGTATAACTATACTCTCATACATTCCCTCTTTACTTCCATAGACAAGGTTCTTTGTCTCCACAGACTCCGAAGTGCTCCACTCACCCTTTTCCCCTCATCAATTCTATGATTCACCTCATCCTTCATAGACCCATCCGCCGACATGTCCACTCCCAAATATCTGAATACATTCACCTCCTCCCTACTCTCTCCCTCCAATCTGATATCCAATCTTTCGTCACCTATTCTTTTTGTTATCCTCATCACCTTACTCTTTCCTATATTCACTTTCAATTTTCTTCTTTTACACACCCTACCAAATTCATCCACCAACCTCTGCAGCTTCTCTTCAGAATCTCCCAAAGCACAGTGTCATCAGCAAAAGCAACTGTGACAACTCCCACTTTGTATTTGCTTCTTTATCTTTTAGCCCAACACCTCTTGCCAAGACCCTCGCATTCACTTCTCTTACAACCCCATCTATAAATATATTGAACAACCACGGTGACATCACACATCCTTGTCTAAGGCCCACTTTTACTGGGAAATAGTCCCTTCCCTCCTACACACTCTAACCTGAGCCTCACTATCCTCATAAAAACTCTTCACTGCTTTCAGTAACCTTCCTCCTATTCCATACACCTGCAACATCTGCCACATTGCCCCCTATCTACCCTATCATACGCCTTTTCCAAATCCATAAATGCCACAAAAACATCTTTACCCTTATCCAAATACTGTTCACCTATATGTTTCACTGTAAACACTTGGTCTACACACCCCTACCTTTCCTAAAGCCCCTTGTTCATCTGCTATCCTGCTTTCTGTTTTACTCTTAATTCTTTCAATAATAACTCTACCATACACTTTACCAGGTACACTCAACAGACTTATTCCCCTATAATTTTTGCACTCTCTTTTGTCCCCTTTGCCTTTATACAAAGGAACAATACACGCTCTCTGCCAATCCCTAGGTACCTTACCCTCTTCCATACATTTATTAAATAATAGCACCAACCACTCCAAAATTATATCCCCACCTGCTTTTAACATTTCTATCTTTATCCCATCAATCCCAGCTGCCTTACCCCTTTCATTCTACCCACTGCCTCACGAACTTCCCCTACACCCACAACTGGCTCTTCCACACTCCTACAAGATGTTATTCCTCCTTGCCCTACACACGAAATCACAGCTTCCTGTCTTCATCAACATTTAACAAATCCTCAAAATATTCTCTCCATCTTCCCGATACCTCTAACTCTCCATTTAATAACTCTCCTCTCCTATTTTTAACTGTCAAATCCATTTGTTCTCTAGGCTTCCTCAACTTATTAATCTCATTCCAAAACTTTTCTTATTTTCAACAAAATTTGCTGATAACATCTCACCCACTCTCTCATCTGCTCTCTTTTTACATTGCTTCACCACTCTTTAACTCTCTTTTTCTCTCCATATACTCTTCCCTCCTTGCATCACTTCTACTTTGTAAAAACCTCTCATATGCTAACTTTTTCTCCTTACTACTCTCTTTACATCATCATTCCACCAATCGCTCCTCTTCCCTCCGCACCCACTCGCCTGTAACCACAAACTTCTGCTGAACACTCTAACACTACATTTTTAAATCTACCCCATACATTTTCGACCCCATTGCCTACACTCTCACTAGCCCATCTATCCTCCAATAGTTGTTTATATCTTACCCTAACTGCCTCCTCTTTTAGTTTATAAACCTTCACCTCTCTTTTACTTACTGATTCTATTTTCCTTGTATCCCATCTACCTTTTACTCCCACTGTAGCTATAACTAAAAAGTGATCTGATATATCTGTAGCCCCTCTATAAACATGTACATCCTGAAGTCTACTCAACAGTCTTTTATCTACCAATACATAGTCCAACAAACTACTGTCATTACGCCCTACATCATATCTTGTATACTTATTTATCCTCTTTTTCTTAAAATATGTATTACCTATAACTAAACCCCTTTCTATACAAAGTTCAATCAAAGGGCTCCCATTATCATTTACACCTGGCACCCCAAACTTACCTACTACACCCTCTCTGCATGTTTCTCCCACTTTAGCATTTAGGTCCCCTACCACAATTACTCTCTCATTTGGTTCAAAAGTTCCTATACATTCGCTTAACATCTCCCAAAATCTCTCTCTCTCCTCTACACTCCTCTCTTCTCCAGGTGCATACACGCTTATTATGACCCACTTTTCGCATCCGACCCTTATTTTAATCCACATAATCCTTGAATTTACACATTTATATTCCCTCTTTTCCTTCCATAACTGATCCTTCAACATTATTGCTACCCCTTCCTTAGCTCTAACTCTCTCAGATACTCCTGACTTAATCCCATTTATTTCTCCCCACTGAAACTCGCCTACCCCCTTCAGCTTTGTTTCGCTTAGGGCCAGGACATCCAACTTCTTTTCATTCATAACATCAGCAATCATCTCTTTCTTATCATCCGCACTACATCCACGCACATTCAGACAACCCAATTTTATAAAGTTTTTCTTCTTCTCGTTTTTAGTAGATTTGTACAGGAGAAGGGGTTACTAGCCCATTGCTCCCGGCAATATATATATATATATATATAATATATATATATATATATATATATAATTTGAATATTTCTTTTGGTTTATATAAATTGGATTCATTTATAATTAATAAAATTTGGGAAGAATTTAATGATAAATTTGACTAATCTTAATTCTTGGGAAGAGTTTCAGGTCCTTTCTTATGTTCCTCTTCACAGAGTCGTGAGATGTTACGCTACTGTGAGGTGCTGTCTTTGTTAGTGTGATGTGACTGTGAGGTGTATTCTGCCCCTTTATAAGCCGCCTTCTCACGTTTCCTTTTATAGTTCCTTGATAATGTGAGCAGTCACGAAAGCGCTTGGAATTCTTGTATTTTTTTCATAGTGGTTGTCTTGCATATATATATATATATATATATATATATATATATATATATATATATATATATATATATATATATATATATATATATATATATATATATATATATATATATATATATATATATATAAGAGACAATGCAAGGAAAGGGAATTTCCTTCCCTTTCCTTACAACGAATTTAGCGCTTCTCCATTTATTATTATTATTTTTTTAACATATCGGCCGTTTCCCACCAAGGTAGGGTGACCCGAAAAAAAAGAAACACTTTCATCATCACTCACCCCATAACTGGCTCGTCAGAACCGTGCGGATACTATAATTAAAAAAAGCAGAATATCTCTATTATTATTATTATTGTTTATTATTATTATTTGAGAAAATATTCCTGGAAGACCCACTAGGTATGTTGAATGTGTTCAAGATTCATTTCAATGCTAGACTCCTCGTAACGAGTTCTAAGCTTGATCCTGCTATGTGGGGTCAATCCTAGACCCCACATAGCGAGTTAGGTCTAACTGGTGGACGCGATTGACTGGTTAGTGGAAACTCGTGAGACCAATTTAGGTAGTTAGAGGTTATTAAATAGCAGCGAAGTCAAAGTATCAATTACTAGTTAGTATAATTGAGGAGTGGGGAAGGGGAGGGGAGGAAAGGGGAGGGGAGGGGAAGGGAAGGGAGGGGATTTTAGAGGGAGAGAAACAGAGAATATACACAGAGATATGAGCATCTCAATGTATATGCTCTGAAATGTTGTTTATCAATATATATATATAAATTATGTGGTGTGTAACAGTGTTTATACTGTGCACTGAAGGAGTATCACCCTCTCTCTCTCTCTCTTTAATTATCATAGTCACAATACTGCTGGTGATTCATTCAGTGTTCCAATGAATTTCAAATTTAAGAAACACCCTCAGTAAAAAGACTTAATTACAAAGAGAAGAGTTAAGAAATGGATTGATAGAGGGACTGGATTACGTGACGGAGAGAGAGAGAGAGAGAGAGAGAGAGAGAGAGAGAGAGAGAGAGAGAGAGAGGAGAGAGAGAGCACCAAGTGGTCATTTAGTGCCAGCACAGGCAGGCAGATAACCAGCAATTTCAGAGTTGTAATTGTCTTGATTGGCTCGTTAAGGGCTAGCTGGTATTCTCTGCTTAACCTGTGTTATGTGGAGGGGAAAGGAAAGGGAAGGAGGGGCATAACTATAAGAGGAAAAAACAGGGAGGGAAGGAGAGAGAGAGAGAGAGAGAGAGAGAGAGAGAGAGAGAGAGAGAGACAGACAGACAGACAGACAGACAGACAGACAGACAGACAGACAGACAGACAGACAGACAGACAGACAGACAGACAGACAGAGACAGAGATCAAGAAGTAAACAAAGTAATTGATGATAACGTGCTTAGAGAAAGGAGAGGATCAAGACGAAAATATGATTTGTGGGGAAGAAGGAAAAGAAGAAAAAATAGTGGAAGAGGAGGGGGGGGAAGACAGAGAAAGAAGAGGGAAGAAGAGGACAATAAAAGAAGAGGAAGAAGGAGGAAGAGAGAGAGAAAAACGAGGAAAAAAAGAGGGAGAGTAGGGAAAAGGCTGGAAACTCCCCAGTAGACAATTTTATTGAGTAATTAGCATAGTTACAGCGGTAGGTCTTTTAAGAAGAAAATACAAGGGCAAGGAGCTTGAGGGGAGGGGAAAGAGCTGGAGGGAAGGGGCAAGGAGAAAGAGCTGGAGGGGAGGGGCGAAAGAGACGAGGATTTGCTCTTGTAAATACGTAAAAATTCACGGAAACAGACGGGGGTTACTAAGACAGTGTAAGTGACCGAGGATGAGATTAAAGAAGTGAGGAGAGAGGAATGGAGGGAAAATGCATAAAATATAATATATATATATATATATATATATATATATATATATATATATATATATATATATATATATATATATATTATATATGGGGCAACGGGCTGTGGAGAGGCTTCTCTTTATGATGTCGTTGACGTTGACCTCCTCATGTCTAGTATACTTCCCTTCTGATGTGTGACACACGAGACCATGAAGTCCGAATTGATCAGCCGTCGCCCTGCCGCAAATACACCTATGTTCGGTGAGTATGGGGGCGGCTAGGCGAAGAGCAACACCAATCCGAATGGCCTGTGGGTCGAGTCGAGTGCCCAGAGAGGAATAGGGAACAGCTAGAAGGAAATCTCCTGAGTGTGGTGCCTTCACCGCTAGGAGACGAGCTTTGTCCTTTCCTGAAGCGTTGGTGAGCATTGTGTTGGCGATTTTTTCCATGATCGGCTTGTCCCAGTTGGACTGTTTGTGCTCTTTGGGAGGAGCTGGTCTGCTGGAGGAGTCTGCAAGGGTGTCCCACCGCACGGCTGCTTCAATGAACCTGGCGTCTTGAGCTCCTAACGCACCTCTCAAGCGTTCATGTGCAATCTCCTTGACTAGTCCACTGGAGGGCAAACACGAAGACGGAAATGCAGGTAAAGCTACCTGCGTTGCTTTGCGCACCCTATACCTCCCAGGCGCACTGGGAGGGCTGCCTGATCCCATTGCTGATCTTCTAGTGACAGGTTCAGTGCCTTAAAGATTGATCTCAGGAGTGAGTCACATTCGTTGAGTGTTGGGTTGTCAAAAGAGGGTGCGCATCTCAGGAAGTAAGTGAGTCTTGGCAGAGTAAGACATCTTGTGAGGAGATACAGGGCATCATGGGCATTGAGACCTCTTATTCTCTCCTCCATTCTCTTCAGGTCATTCAGTTTGTCCTTGAGGACTGTGTCGACGGCATGATTACCCACCGGTGCTCCCAAGAGGGCTCTTGGCTGGAGAGGTAGTAGTGACTTCAGGGAGGATTGTTCGCACAGCTCTGATTATTTCCTGTTTCGTTGTGATGATTTCACACTTGGAGGGATTGAGGATGAGTCCCAAGGCTTCTCCCTGTGTCTTCACCAATTGTAGGTCCTCTATCAGGGACTCTTCAGTACCTGCCAGAATGCCATCAGATGTTGAGCTCGCTGCGCAGGCTGGAAGTTAGTTCTTTTACTGCCAATCAGAAGAGAAGTGGAGCGAGTGGATCACCCTGCTGAACACCCTAGTGAAATACAGGTTCTTCATATATATATATATATATATATATATATATATATATATATATATATATATATATATATATGAAGAACCGTATTTCACCTATTTTATTTTGTGTTATGGTGCCCAGTTTCGAATCTCTCTGTCTCTCTTTGTTTCTGTCTGTCTGTCTGTCTGTCTGTCTCTCTCTCTCTCTCTCTCTCTCTCTCTCTCTCTCTCTCTTTCTCTCTCTCTCTCTATCTCTCTCTCTCTCTGGTCACACCTCCAATATAAAAGCAAAGAGAAAAGTAATAATACCAGCCTTTATCACTCCATTAAGAATATTGAAAGTGGTCAGGTTGGGGTCCACACACCGCTACCCATTAACAAAATGCTAATTTAAAGTCTCCACGGAAGAAGATTTCCTAAGGGACGGGGAATTAGGGGTGGAGGAGTGGAGGGGTGGAGGGATGGTGGGGTGGAGGGATGGAGGAGTGGAAAAGTGGAAGGATGGAATGGTGGAGAGGTGGAAGGGTGGAGGGGTGGAAAGGGTGAAGTGGAGGGATGGAGGAGTGGAGGGATGGAGGAGTGGAGGGGTGAAGGAGTGGAGGGGTTAAGGAGTGGAGGGATGGAGGAGTGAAGGGGTGAAGGAGTGGAGGGATGGAAGGGTGGAGAAGTGTAGGAGTGGTGGTGGCTAAAGATGCCTCATTTATATACTTATACACGTGTCTATATATATATATATATATATATGTGTGTGTGTGTGTGTGTGTGTGTGTGTGTGTGTGTATACGGGGAGATAGAAAAAGAGGGAGGAATGTGCGCTGTCAAAAATAGAACAGGATTTTGTGATGGGTGGAACTATAAAAATAATTATTTTTTACAACTTGCACATGGCACTGTTTGTGACTGTCGATATTCCCGCCTTTGACCTATTATTTCCACCAACCAATAAATGAACAATTCTTTTTTTAACAACCATTCACGTACTTCTAGGCCTAAAATTTGTGTGTGTGTGTGTGTGTGTGTGTGTGTGTGTGTTGTGTGTGTGTGTGTGTGTGTGTGTGTGTCTTCATTCATTTCTCATTTTACGCTGAATTATTAATTCATTTTTTCAATATCTATGATTGTGTGGGATACAATCAAAATTCCCTTTGAAGGTTCCTACAGCGTAGCTGAGCTACGTGTATATACACGGAGATATAAACACCCGTCAAGGTATATCACAAACCCGCTAAGAAAAATGCTCTACTTCACAACCAGTCACATCGCAGCAAAACTTGGGATTATTATTTTGATTTTCTCAAGAGTTCAAATGATATTGTTCTCATATATTCCTGATGGGAGAAAGTGATTAACTTAATCAAGATTTTCTTCTATACTTCGCACTCAACTACACTTCATCACCGACCGCACTCAACTACACTTCATCACCGACCGCACTCAACTACACTTCATCACCGACCGCACTCAACTACACTTCATCACCGACCGCACTCAACTACACTTCATCACCGACCGCACTCAACTACACTTCATCACCGACCGCACTCAACTACACTTCATCACCGACCGCACTCAACTACACTTCATCACCGACCGCACTCAACTACACTTCATCACCGACCGCACTCAACTACACTTCATCACCGACCGCACTCAACTACACTTCATCACCGACCGCACTCAACTACACTTCATCACCGACCGCACTCAACTACATTTCACCGACCGCACGAGAAGAGCTTAAGAAAATACTCCACAATTCCCTGCAAGAATGCAACCGCAACTTATGAATATAGTTCTACCAGTTAACAACACAAGCATTAACCATTCCAAATCCTTAGCTAAAGTCAATACAAGGATACCAACCATGCCCTCCAGCACCATAAAGGACTTGCTAGAAAAGAAATCCATAACGCAAAACACATCTACTAAACCCATGTGGAGGAGTAATGCTATGTTTATGTGTGTACTCACCTAGTTGTGGTTGCAGGGATCGATTCATAGCTCCTGTCCCCGCCTCTTCACTGGCCGTTACTAGATCAGTCTCCCTGCTCCATTAGCTTTATCATACCTCTTCTTAAAGCTATGTATGGATCCTACATCCACTACATCACTTCCCAGACTATTCCATTTCCTGACAACTCTGTGACTGAAGAAATATTTCCTAACATCCCTGTGATTCATCTGAGTCCTCAACTTCCAATTGTGACCCCTTGTTGCAGCGTCCCATCTCTGGTACATCCTGTCTCTGCCCACCTTGTCGATTCCCCTCAGTATATTTTATATGTCGTTATCATATCCCCCCCTATCTCTCCTGTCTTCCAGTGTCGTCAGGTCGTGTGTATGTGTGTGTGTGTGTGTGCGTAATTATTTTCACCATCTCATTACAAGAGATGGTGAAAATAATTAGTTCATCACCTACTTCACTAGCTTCATGATAAATAATATTCTGTGACTTGTATATACATGCTCTGTCTCTTTATATTTATATACGTTTTGATAAGATCCCTGGTGGACGAAGTCACTTCTTAGTAAATACCACAACCTTCACATTGTAGTATCTTATTCCCTTACTTGTGGGAATATTTTAACATTGGTATATTGGTGTATGTAAACTAAGAGATATGCACCTCTCGGTGTATATACAAGAAGATATAAATACCTCTCGGTGTATATGACCTGGTAGTTAATATTTCTTTAGTGTGAATAATGCACTCTGAAGGAGGGGTGTTAATGTTGCAGTTTTATAACTGTAGTGTAAGCGCGCCTCTGGCAAGACAGTGATGGAGTGAATGATGGTGAAAGTTTTTCTTTTTTCGGGCCACCCTGCCTTGGTGGGAGACGGCCGATGTGTTAATAAAAAAAATAATTCACTCTGAGGTATTAACGTAGTTCAGTCTTAGGTAATAATCTAATTCAATCTCAGGTATTAACCTAGTTCACCTAATTATCCTAATTAATCTAAATAACCTGATGAAGTAATTATGACACCTTGTGTTGTTTTCGTACGCTTAGTCTGTTACTTCCCCAAACTACATACCAATTTTTTTTTTTCAAAATACTCAACATACTTTCATCGCAATTTTTTTTTAAAGGAGGTTTTTACTCTATATTTAAAAAAATAGTTTTGTTTTTCAATACACACTTCTTAATTGTTGCTAAAATACCAACTTTCTCAAGACATTCTTTCGAAAGGCATTTTGCTAGATTTCGAGATCACCTTTTTTTTTCAATATACTTTTTTTTTTTGTTTAGCCTTAATTATTGACTCTTCATATTGTATATGCTGTTTTGGTCAACACTGTCCGCTCATTTTGACTTTCCGGTTGTTTCTGAAAAATGTATTTTATTTTTCAAAAATTTATTTTCCCTTTTTTTCGAGGGAAGGGTGGGAATTTTTTCATTATATTATAGTGTACAACAATTTATTCTGTTTATACGAAAAAAAATAATGAAAATGGGTGATATAAAATCTACATTGTAGTTTTTTTTACTTAATCAGTGGCAACTAGGGGGGTAATTGAGGTAGTGGTTGTGGTAGTGGTTGTGGTAGTGGTTGTTGTTGTTGTGGTGGTTGCAGTGATAGCGGTGGTGGTAGTGGTTGTTGTTGTGGTGGAGGTGGTGGTTGTAGTGATAGCGGTGGTGGTTGTAGTGATAGCGGTGGTCGTTGTGGTGTCCGTGGTTTTTGTTGTAGTGATGGTTGTAGTGATAGCGAAAGTGGTGTGGTTGTTGTGGCCGTGGTTGTTGTTGTAGTGATGATTGTTGTGGTTGTTGTGGTGGAGGTGGTGATTGTAGTGATAGCGGTGGTGATAGTGGTTGTGGTGGCCGTGGTTGTTGTTGTAGTGATGGTTGTAGTGATAGCGGTGGTGGTTGTGGTTGTGGTGGCCGTGGTTGTTGTTGTAGTGATAGCGGTGGTGGTTGTGGTTGTGGTGGCCGTGGTTGTGGTGGCCGTGGTTGTTGTTGTAGTGATGGTTGTAGTGATAGCGGTGGTGGTTGTGGTTGTGGTGGCCGTGGTTGTTGTTGTAGTGATGGTTGTAATGATAGCGGTGGTGGTTGTGGTTGGGGTGGCCGTAGTTGTTGTTGTAGTGATGGTTGTAGTGATAGCGGTGGTGGTTGTGGTGGCCGTGGTTGTTGTTGTAGTGATGGTTGTAGTGATAGCGGTGGTGGTTGTGGTTGTGGTGGCCGTGGTTATTGTTGTAGTGATGGTTGTAGTGATAGCGGTGGAGATTGTGGTGAAGGTGGCCGTGGTTGTTGTTGTAGTGATGGTTGTAGTGATAGCGGTGGTGGTTGTGGTTGTGGTGGCCGTGGTTGTTGTTGTAGTGATGGTTGTAGTGATAGCGGTGGTGGTTGTGGTTGTGGTGGCCGTGGTTGTTGTTGTAGTTATGGTTTAGTGATAGCGGTGGTGGTTGTGGTTGTGGTGGCCGTGGTTGTTGTTGTAGTGATAGCGGTGGTGGTTGTGGTTGTGGTGGCCGTGGTTGTTGTTGTAGTGATGGTTGTAGTGATAGCGGTGGTGGTTGTGGTTGTGGTTTTCGTGGTTGTTGTTGTAGTGATGGTTGTAGTGATAGCGGTGGTGGTTGTGGTTGTGGTGGCCGTAGTTGTTGTTGTAGTGATGGTTGTAGTGATAGCGGTGGTCGTTGTGGTTGTGGTGGCCGTGGTTGTTGTTGTAGTGATGGTTGTAGTGATAGCGGTGGTGGTTGTGGTTGTGGTGGCCGTGGTTGTTGTTGTAGTGATGGTTTAGTGATAGCGGTGGTGGTTGTGGTTGTGGTGGCCGTGGTTGTTGTTGTAGTGATGGTTGTAGTGATAGCGGTGGTGGTTGTGGTGGCCGTGGTTGTTGTTGTAGAGATGGTTGTAGTGATAGCGGTGGTGGTTGTGGTTGTTGTTGTAGTGATGGTTGTAGTGATAGCGGTGGTGGTAGCAGAGAAGGTGATGATGGTAATAGTTGTTTTGGCTGCGGTAGCGATGGTGGTGGTTCATGGTGGTGGTAATGGTGGTGGTTCAAGGTGGTGGTAATGGTGGTGGTTTAAGGTGGTGGTAATGGTGGTGGTAATAGTGGTGGTTTAAGGTGGTGGTAATGGTGGTGGTAATGGTGGTGGTTTAAGGTGGTGGTAATGGTGGTGGTTTAAGGTGGTGGTAATGGTGGTTGCTGTGTAAACATTAAGACACAAATTTCCACCTACGAAAATAAAACACGGCAATAAAAATGCGACGATAACTAAAAGTGCCGATAACAACTGTGATAATGATAACTGAATGTGATAATGATAACTGAATGTGATAATGATAACTGAATGTGATAATGATAACTGAATGTGATAATGATAACTGAATGTGATAATGATAACTGAATGTGATAATGATAACTGAATGTGATAATGATAACTGAATGTGATAATGATAACTGAATGTGATAATGATAACTGAATGTGATAATGATAACTGAATGTGATAATGATAACTGAATGTGATAATGATAACTGAATGTGATAATGATAACTGAATGTGATAATGATAACTGAATGTGATAATGATAACTGAATGTGATAATGATAACTGAATGTGATAATGATAACTGAATGTGATAATGATACTGAATGTGATAATGATAACTGAATGTGATAATGATAACTGAATGTGATAATGATAACTGAATGTGATAATGATAACTGAATGTGATAATGATAACTGAATGTGATAATGATAACTGAATGTGATAATGATAACTGAATGTGATAATGATAACTGAATGTGATAATGATAACTGAATGTGATAATGATAACTGAATGTGATAATGATAACTGAATGTGATAATGATAACTGAATGTGATAATGATAACTGAATGTGATAATGATAACTGAATGTGATAATGATAACTGAATGTGATAATGATAACTGAATGTGATAATGATAACTGAATGTGATAATGATAACTGAATGTGATAATGATAACTGAATGTGATAATGATAACTGAATGTGATAATGATAACTGAATGTGATAATGATAACTGAATGTGATAATGATAACTGAATGTGATAATGATAACTGAATGTGATAATGATAACTGAATGTGATAATGATAACTGAATGTGATAATGATAACTGAATGTGATAATGATAACTGAATGTGATAATGATAACTGAATGTGATAATGATAACTGAATGTGATAATGATAACTGAATGTGATAATGATAACTGAATGTGATAATGATAACTGAATGTGATAATGATAACTGAATGTGATAATGATAACTGAATGTGATAATGATAACTGAATGTGATAATGATAACTGAATGTGATAATGATAACTGAATGTGATAATGATAACTGAATGTGATAATGATAACTGAATGTGATAATGATAACTGAATGTGATAATGATAACTGAATGTGATAATGATAACTGAATGTGATAATGATAACTGAATGTGATAATGATAACTGAATGTGATAATGATAACTGAATGTGATAATGATAACTGAATGTGATAATGATAACTGAATGTGATAATGATAACTGAATGTGATAATGATAACTGAATGTGATAATGATAACTGAATGTGATAATGATAACTGAATGTGATAATGATAACTGAATGTGATAATGATAACTGAATGTGAATAATGATAAACTGAATGTGATATGATAACTGAATGTGATGAATGATAACTGAATGTGATAATGATAACTGAATGTGATAATGATAACTGAATGTGATAATATAACTGAATGTGATAATGATAACTAGTTAATACTGTGATAATGATAACTGAATGTGATAATGTTATAACTGAAACTAGTGATAATGATAACTGAATGTGATACAGTGCAGTAACTGAATGTGATAATGATAACTGAATGTGATAATGATAACTGAATTGATAATGATAACTGAATGTGATAATGATAACTGAATGTGATAATGATAACTGAAGTGATATACTGATAACTAAAATGTATATGTTAACTATGATGTTGAAGTTATACAGTTCCACATGTATATCATAACAGACTAGTTATACTAGCTCCAGCGATTAAAACAGCACTAGTTATACTAGTGTCAGCGTTTCACAACACAGCATAGTTATACTAGTGCTCCAGCAGTTCATAACACAGCACAGTTATACTAGATGCTCACTGTTCACAACACAGCACTAGTTATACTAGTGCTCCAGCCGTTTCACAACACAGCACTAGTTATACTAGTGCTCCAGCCGTTCCACAACACAGCACTAGTTATACTAGTGCTCCAGCCGTTTCACAACACAGCACTAGTTATACTAGTGCTCCAGCCGTTTCACAACACAGCACTAGTTATACTAGTGCTCCAGCCGTTCCACAACACAGCACTAGTTATACTATGTCAGCGTTAAACACGCACTAGTTATACTAGTGCTCCAGCCGTTTCACAACACAGCACTAGTTATACTAGTGCTCCAGCCGTATTACAACACAGCACTAGTTATACTAGTGCTCCAGCCGTTTCACAACACAGCACTAGTTATACTAGTGCTCCAGCTGTTTCACAACACAGCACTAGTTATACTAGTGCTCCAGCCGTTCTCACAACACAGCACTAGTTATACTAGTGCTCCAGCCGTTCACAACACAGCACTAGTTATACTAGTGCTCCAGCCTTTACAACACAGCACTAGTTATACTAGTGCTCCGCCACAACACAGCACTAGTTATACTAAGCTCAGCGTTTCACAACACAGCACTAGTATACTAGTGCTCCAGCCTTTCACAACACAGCACTAGTTATACTAGTGCTCCAGCCGATCACAACACAGCATAGTTATACTAGTGCCCAGCAGTCACAACACAGCACTAGTTATACTAGTGTCAGTCACTAAACCACAGCACTAGTTATACTATGCTCCAGCGTTTACAACAAGCACTAGTTATGATAGGCTCCACCGATAATTCAACAACTACCAGATGTTTACTAGGCTCAGTTCCCAAGATAGTGGTGGGGCCTACCACCCACAGCAACAAACTACCAGCACTGGTCAGTATAGTGGTGGGCCGACCACCACACAGCAACAAACTACCAGCACTGGCTCAGTATAGTGGTGGGGCTCCGACCACCACACAGCAACAAACTACCAGACACTGGCTCAGTATAGTGGTGGGGCCCCGACCACCACACAGCAACAAACTACCAGGCACTGGCTCAGTATAGTGGTGGGGCCCCGACCACCACACAGCAACAAACTACCAGGCACTGGCTCAGTATAGTGGTGGGGCTCCGACCACCACACAGCAACAAACTACCAGGCACTGGTCCTGTATAGTGGTGGGGCTCCGACCACCACACAGCAACAAACTACCAGGCACTGGCTCAGTATAGTGGTGGGGCCCCGACCACCACACAGCAACAAACTACCAGGCACTGGCTCAGTATAGTGGTGGGGCCCCGACC
>WNWK01004226.1:92500-145294 GCA_009830355.1 Cherax destructor | reverse complement strand
ATCTACCTTGGCTGATACTTATCTCCAATACACCAGGGATGAAGGAGGGCAGCTGCCACTTTCAGGGAGTCCCAAAAGTCGAGAAAATATGGAGAACTTGCCCATCATTATATGTTTGTTCCCATAGGCTCGGAGACCCTTGGCTCATGGGGAAAGAGTGCATCTAAGTTCCTCAAGGAGCTGGGCAAAAGACTCAACAGGGTAACTAGGGATCTCAAGGCAGCTAGTTTTCTGTTCCAGTGACTCAGTGCTGCTGTTCAGAGGGGTAATGCATGCTGCATTTTGGGCACGCGCCCCAGCTCTGAGGAGCTGGATGAGATTTTCGCATTATAATCAGTGACAAACATGTAACAATATGTACTAGACATGTATCTCTCACACCTCTTGTACTGTATATGCCATCTTTATATCAACAATGTATCTCTTAAATCGTTTGTACCATATTATGTAATAAAATATACCTATTGGTAAAAAAAAAGAATGGTGAAGTGGAATATTCAAATGGCTTCAGGAAGAAATCCAAATATTCTTCCTTGAAGCCTTTTTATCCACTTCTCCGAAGCTATGGGTCCCATAATTTGCACCAGAGGTGGACCCCATCATATATATATATATATATATATATATATATATATATATATATATATATATATATATATATATATATTTATATTATATATATATATATATATATAATATATATATATATATATATATATATATATATATATATATATATATATATATATATATATATATATATATATATATCATATATATATATATATATATATATATATATATATATATATATATATATATATATATATATATATATATATATATATATATATATGTATTAAAGCTAACTAAGGTGATATCTTCTATGATACTACTTGGCAGATTGCTCCGCTTATCAACAATTCTAAAGCATAACCAGTTCTTTTCTACATTTTCTGCAGTTTTAGTTTATCCATCTCAAATCCTTTGTTTCTGGTTCTTTCTTGGTTAGATATCCTCAGCTAAGTATTTGTTTCATTTATATTATTATCTTTTTGTATATTCATTCTATATTATGTCTTTCTCTCTCTCTCTTTCTCTTCTCTCTCTCTCTCTCTTCTTTTCTCTCTCTCTCTCTCTTTTTCTCTCTCTCTCTCTCTCTCTCTCTCTCTCTCTCTCTCTCTCTCTCTCTCTCTCTCTCTCTCTTCTCTCTCTTTTTCTCGTCATGGAGGATTTTAACCTCATGACAGACTCCATCCATCTCTTATGAACAGCATCTATGACTGTTATCTTCAAATGATCTCTCACGAATCTCATTCAGCAGGTTCCTGCATGTTCAAGTTATCTCACTTTATCTGCAGTTTTACTTTTTTAAACCAGTTCTGATAATTATCTTTTATGAATTTCGTCCACTCAGCCTAGCCAGTTAAATGTCCTAACGTGCTTTTTTTTCATGAATGAAAATACTTTATCCGACAGCGAAGAAGATGTATGGTTTAATGCGTTGTTCGTGGAGACGTGCGTATTGTGTTTACTCATGAAACATCTGGAGCTACAGGCTTTCAGTAATGAAGAATGAAAAGTCACAATACCGTGGCTGAAGCAACTTACAGTTTTTGATGAGCAGTGCCACTCCTCCACCCCTACTGTTCGCTCTGTCTTTCCTCGAGATTTTATATTCCGTTGGAAAGATGGCATCTGTTATCATTCCTGTGAGCTTGGTTTGTGTGAGAGCTATGATGTCTAGCGATGCCTCAGATTCTTTCATGCCACTCCTCCCACTTATTTGTTATTCCATCAGCGTTGGTGTATCATACCTTCAGTTTCCTCTCCAGCACTGTGTTCTGGGGGGTCTGTGGGAGTGGGGGACCTGGCAGTGTGCTCTGGGATTCTACAACATAGTGTGGGGTGGGGGCTGTAAGTGTGGTTTGTGGGTTGTGTTGGGATAGCGTGTTTGACTGTGGGGTTCAGAGGGTGGTTCAGTGTGTGCTTGTCCTTGTCTATCTTCCTAGCCCATTTCGTTTCTGTGTCCTCTCCCTCAGCTGCAGTCAGCTTTGCGTACTCACCTAGTTGTACTCGCCTAGTTGTGGTTGCAGGGGTCGAGTCATAACTCGTGGCCCCGCCTCTTCACTGGCCTCTATTAGGTCACTCTCCCTGCGCCATGAGCTTTATCATACCTCTTCTTAAAGCTATGAGTGGATCCTGCCTCTACTACATCGCTTCCCAAACTATTCCACTTCCTGACCACTATGTGACTGAAGAAATACTTCCTAACATCCCTGTGATTCATCTGAGTCTTCAACTTCCAACTGTGTCCCCTTGTTGCTGTGTCCCATCTCTGGAACATTCTGTCTCTGTCCACCTTGTCAATTTCACTCAGTATTTTATATGTCGTTATCATGTCCCCCCAATCTCTCCTGTCCTCCGGTGTCGTCAGGTCGATTTCCCTTAACCTCTCCTCGTAGGACATACGCCTTAGCTCCGGGACTAGTCTTGTTGGAAACCTTTGCACTTTCTCTAGTGTCTTTACGTTCTTGGCTAGGTGTGAGTTCCAAACTGGTGCTGCATACTCTAATATGGGCCTAACGTACACAGTGTACAGGGTCCTGAACGATTCCTTATTAAGATATCGGAATGCTGTTCTCAGGTTAGCTAGGCGCCCGTATGCTGCAGCAGTTATTTGGTTGATGTGCGCCTCAGGAGATGTGCCTTGTGCTATACTGACTCGAAGATATTTTTCCTTGATTGATGTTTGTAGTCTATGGCCCTCTAGACTGTACTCCGTCTGCGGTCTTCTTTGGCCTTCCCCAAACTTCATGACTTTGCACTTGGTGGGGTTGAACTCCAGGAGCCAATTTCTGGACTAGGCTTGCAGCATGTCCAGATCCCTTTGTATTTCTGCCTGGTCCTCGTCCGATTGAATTCTTCTCATCAATTTCACATCATCTGCAATCAGGGACACTTCGGAGTCTATTCCTTCCGTCATGTCGTTCACAAATACCAGAAACATCACCGGTCGTAGGACTGACCCCTGTGGAACCCCACTCGTCACCGGCGCCCACTCTGACACCTCGCCACGTACCATAACTCGCTGCTGTCTTCGTGACAGGTATTCCTTGATCCATTGTAATGCCTTCCCTGTTATCCCTGCCTGGTCCTCCAGCTTCTGCACTAATCTCTTGTGTGGAACTGTGTCAAACGCCTTCTTACAGTCCAAGAAAATGCAATCTACCCACCCCTCTCTCTCTTGTCTTACTGCTGTCACCCTGTCATAGAACTCTAGTAGGTTTGTGACACAGGATTTCCCGTCCCTGAAACCGTGTTGGCCGTCGTTTATAAGCTCATTCCACTGTGTGTGTGTGTACTCACCTATTTGTACTCACCTATTTGTGGTTGCAGGGGTCGAGTCATAGCTCCTGGCCCCGCCTCTTCACTGATTGCTACTAGGTCCTCTCTCTCCCTGCTCCATGAGATTTATCAAACCTCGTTTTAAAACTATGTATGGTTCCTGCCTCCACTACGTCGTTTTCTAGGCTATTCCACTTCCTGACAACTCTATGACTGAAGAAATACTTCCTAACATCCCTTTGACTCATAGGAGTCTTCAACTTCCAATTGTGACCCCTTGTTTATGTGTCCCCTCTCTGGAACATCTTGTCTCTGTCCACCTTATCTATTCCTCGCAGTATTTTATATGTCGTTATCATGTCTTCCCTAACCCTCCTGTCCTCTAGTGTCGTCAGGCCGATTTCCCTTAACCTTTCTTCGTAGGACAATCCCTTTAGCTCTGGGACTAGTCTTGTTGCAAACCTTTGCACTTTCTCTAATTTCTTGACGTGCTTGACCAGGTGGGGGTTCCAAACTGGTGCTGCATACTCCAGTATGGGCCTGACGTATATGGTGTACAGAGTCTTGAATGATTCCTTAGTGAGGTATTGGAACGCTATTCTTAGGTTTGCCAGCCGCCCGTATGCTGCAGCAGTTATCTGATTGATGTGTGCCTCAGGAGATGTGCTCGGTATTATACTCACCCCAAGATCTTTTTCCTTGAGTGAGGTTTGCAGTCTTTGGCCACCTAGACTATATTCTGTCTGCGGTCTTGTTTGCCCTTCCCCGATCTTCATGACTTTACATTTGGCAGCGTTAAATTCAAGGAGCCAGTTACTGGACCAGGCTTTTAGCCTGTCCAGGTCTCTTTGTAGTCCTGCCTGATCCTCGACTGATTTAATTCTTCTCATTAACTTCACATCATCTGCAAACAGGGACACTTCTGAGTCTATCCCTTCCGTTATGTCATTCACATATACCAAAAACAGTACAGGTCCTAGGACTGACCCTTGTGGAACCCCACTCGTCACAGGTGCCCACTCTGACACCACGTCACGTACCATGACTCGTTGTTGGCTCCCTGACAGATATTCTCTGATACATTGCAGTGCCTTTCCTGTTGCTTGTGCCTGATCCTCTAGCTTTTGCATTAGCCTCTTGTGAGAAACTGTGTCGAACGCCTTCTTGCAGTCCAAAAAAATGCAGTCTATCCACCCCTCTCTCTCGTGTCTTACTTCTGTTACCTTGTCATAAAATTCATGAACTCCCCACCTTCCTTCCTCAGCCTGATTACCTGGTCCTTGATTGTTGTTTTCCTCCTGATGTGGCTATGCAACAACTTCGGGTCAGACTTGACCTTTGATGCTATATAATTTTCATATTGTCGCTGAGCCTCCCTTCTTACCTGTGCATATTTGTTTCTTGCTCTTCGGCTAATCTCTTGATTTTCCTGGGTCCTTTGTCTTCTGTACTTTTTCCATTCTCTATTACACTTAGTTTTTGCCTCCCTACACCTCTGGGTGAACCAAGGACTCGTTCTAGTCTTCCCATTACTTCTGTTTCCCTTGGGGACAAACCTCTCCTCTGCCTCTTTGCATTTGGTTGTCACATATTCCATCATTTCTTTTACTGGTTTTCCTGCCAATTCTCTTTCCCACTGAACGTCTTGTAGGAAGTTCCTCATGCCTGTGTAGCCCCCTTTTGTAGTTTCGTTTCTCCCTTCCTATTCCTGCTCCTCTCTCCACTTGTAGCTCAACTATATAATATGTGTGTGTGTGTGTGTGTGTGTGTGTGTGTTTTTTGTGTGT
Organism: Cherax destructor; assembly: GCA_009830355.1. Lineage (NCBI taxonomy): Eukaryota > Metazoa > Arthropoda > Malacostraca > Decapoda > Parastacidae > Cherax > Cherax destructor. The sequence goes on along the minus strand of WNWK01004226.1, from coordinate 140,159 downwards.
GTGTGTGCGTATGTGTGTGTGTGTGTGTGCCTATTTGAAGGCGGAGATTGTTTTTTTGTCAAAAGAACAATTTGTCTTAAACTTTGTACATATATTGAGCAAATGGTGAGCGTGGGAGGTTGGGTTTTGGGGTCACCTTTACGAGCGGGCCGGTGGGCCTATTGCAGTGATCCTCCATTCTCATGTTTTTAAGTTTATGGCCTGATATGTTTAATTTTAAATTCATATGTATATTTCTCTCTTATTGGTTGGTTATCCTTGTTCGACTGTGTTACTCTATTTACTGTTTTATTGGAAGCAGTTTTACTCTTATTTATTGTGGAAATTGCGAACCAGTGAGCCCCCTACTCTGCATTTCAAGGTATCACATCAGTGGGTGAAGTGTAGCCTCAGAAAGGTAGCCCTTTCACTGAGTTTTTTTAATCTATAACCTATAACATTATGAGTCAAGCACTCAGTGATACTTGGCGGGGAGATCCAACAGAGTTGTGACAGAAAGTGTATTAGTATTTATTATCATTTTTTTCGTGAAGTTTGCCATCCTATTTACGTCACAGAAAACAGTATACTGATCTTAACGAAACTCTCACAAGTTTTGCTCCTATGAATATAAACATTGTAGTCCATAGCATTGTACAAATAAATATTTTAAAATCAACTTAATATTGAATATGTTTTGTAAGTTTAACATATAAAACTGAGTTTTAAAAGGATAAGGAGAACTGATAAAAAATAAGGGAAGGTTTAAACTGTACTAAAAATACTTTTTAATTTTTAATCTTGATAGTCCTATTACTTAGCGGTCAAGTAGAAGAATCACGATACTTTCAAATATTTATTAAAAACATTAGGAAATTAGAGTCTACAAAGCTCATAAAATTATCAAAACTGCCTCTAAGTAAGGCACACTAAAGGCCAAAGTTTGAAGGTTACCAGAAGAAGCATTTTACAGTTATCCAACAAATCCAGCAAATTAACACCAACACAATTTAAACTTATAGGATATAAGTCCATCAATGTGATGCATCAAAGATAATGGTTTGAATTCGATCAGAGGGGAGAGAGAGATACATGATAATATATACCTGGAAAGTACTTGAGGGCCTGGTCCCATATCTGCACACTGCCATAACAACATACTGGAGTGAGAGATATGGGAGAAAGTGTAAAATAAACCCAGTGAGGAGCAGGGGTGCGGTGGGGACAATACGGGAGCACTGTATTAACATCCGGGGTCCCAGACTATTCAACATCTTACCAGAAGATATCCGAAACACGGCTGGAACCAGTGTAGAAGCCTTCAAGAGGAAACTGGACAAATATCTTCACCAGGTGCCAGATCAACCAGGCTGTGATGGATATGTGGGGCAGCGGGCCTCCAGCAGCAACAGCCTGGTTGACCAGGCAAGCACCAGACGAGCCTGGCCCATGGCCGGGCTCAGAGAGTAGATACTCTCGAAACTCTTCAAAGGTATATCAAAGGTATATCAAAGAGGAGACATTATTTATTAAATAGAAACCAGTATCCCAGTTTACTTAATAAACTTGGAAAAACTGGGTCTTATGCATCCAAATAACAACATGAACCAAGCATTCAGAAAAGCACACCAGTACAAAAGTTTGAAACCGACCAGAAAAGGCATTCTCTCGTTATTGTACAGATTTCAGTTTCCAAATATTTTAACAATAGTAGCATACTGACAAATTTGTTACTAACCAAACTGAACTTATTAAGTACTATTATATCCGTGAAATACGTAAGACGCCGTTAAAGATAGATGCTGTTCAATACGAGGTATACTGATAGCATATTTAATGTGATATAAAGGTGAAAAGTCGCACTATTTTACATATAAAATCGCCAAATGTGCATCGTCACATTTTAATTTGCCTTTCCTCTGTCGTTAACGTAGGATACAAAAGTGATGAATATTTGAAGCCAGACAGAAAGAGATTTTAAAAGTTGTAATCTCTGTACAGTTTTATGACCTTGAACATGGTATATACTCATGCCAATAGTTAAGAAAAACTTCGCTCTAGTTAACATACACCAGCGCTGAATATTTAAAGCCTACCGGAAGAGACCTTCTCGAGTTATGAACGAAAAAAAACAAAGTTTGCAGGAAGGTGAACAAAAATAGAAGGAAGAGAAACATTGCTTGAAACTATTCGGTGATATTTAATAAGAATTAAGAAGAGTTGGGCGGATTTATAACTAGGTAGATTAATCCCACAACTTTATCATATATTTATCGCATTATCTAGACTCGAACCTTAATTCCAATCTTTCATTCAGGAAAGATTAATTATCCATTGTTAAATCAGAACTATACTGAGAATTTAATTTCGATCAATTGGCTGAGAATCGTCCTTTATAGTTCAACTGTATAGTTATGTATGAAATGTTCCTTAAAAAATGTGTGGAGGGTTAGGAGGAATGAGACTAAATTTAGATATACATAAATATTCATCCACACACCCACCCAAACACACACATACACGCACGCATACACACACACACACACACACACACACACCAGAAACCAGAGCATAGCAAGAGAGAGAAGGCTCGGAGTGTAGTAATAAATACAAAGATTTGCAACGAACTAGACCCAGAGTTGAGGTGTATGAGCTGTGAGGAGAAACTTAAGAGGTGAACCTAATGATACTGGAAGACAGAAGGCTCAGATGTGACATAATTATGACGTACAAAATATCGAGAGGAATAGACAGTGAAGAAAAAGTGGGTCTGTTTGAGAAGCAAGTTTCAAATGCATTAGAAAGTTAAACACAGAAGAATCACAAGTGATGTTAAGAAATATTTTCTTAGTCATAGAGTGGTCAGGAAATAGAATGACCTAGTCATCGAAATGATAGAGGCGGGATCCATACATTGTTTTAAGAATGGGTATGACAGGGCTCACTCAGCCAGAAGAGAGCAAACCCTGTAGGAAACAGTGGAGAGGGGGGCCCAGGAGCTGAGAATCGATCCCCGAAAACACAATTAAGGAGTACACACACACACACACACACACACACACAATAACCAGAGAGAGAGAGGCAACGATGAACCAGCAAGGCTAGACCTCGTATTCACCTTAAGCAGTTCAGACATAGAATATATCTCACACGAAAGCCCCTAGGTACTAGTGTTAACAATGGAGAGTGAAGTTGCACAAGAAGGACGGGATAAGCCAAACATCCTACATGAGGTGCAGTGGGTAAGCGAGCTAGATCGATAGACAGTAAACGAAATGATGGAACGTGTGACCACAAACTGCAAGGAAGTAGTGGAGAAGTTCATCCCTAAAGGCAAGAAAAACAATGGGAAGACCAGAGTGAGTTATGGTTTACCAGGTGTGGAGAGACCAAATCCAAATGTGCTAGAGCATGGAAAAAGTATAGAAGGCAAAGGACCCAGGAAAACAGGAAGGTGAGCCGAAGAGCCAGAAATGAATATGCAAGGATAAAGAGAGAAGCCCAGCGTCAATACGAAAATGACACAGCATCAAAAGCCAAATCTGAACCAAAGTTGGTATACAGCCACATGAACAGGAAAACAACAGTCAAGGATCAGAAAATCAGGTTGAAGAAGGAAGGTGGGAAGCTCACAGGGAACGACCAGGAAGAATGTGAAGAGCTCAGCTCTAGATTCGGGGAAAGGGGAAGTATGCACAGTGGAGACAGAAAGGCTTCCAGCAAACCGAGGTGGTAGGGGGCAACAACAAGTGCTGGACAGAGTGCACACAACCGAGGATGAGGTGAAGAAACTGCTAAGGGAACTAGATACCTCGAAGGCGATAGGCCCAGGTAATCTCTCTTCTTGGGTCCTGAGAGAGAGAGAGAGAGAGAGAGAGAGAGAGGGGGGAGCAGATGCACTATGTGTACCACTAATAATCTTCAGTAAATCTATCGAAACAGGGCAACTACCTGAGGTGTGAAAGACAACGAATGTAGTCTCAATTTTTAAGAAAGAGTCAGACAGGCGGCACTAAATTAAAGGCCAGTGTCGCTGACATGTATAAATAGTTATGGAGAAGATTATCAGGAAAAAAGAGGTGAAACACCTATAACGAAGTGAACTAATACATGACAACCAGCACGGCTGCAGGGAAGGAATATCCTGTATCGCAAACCTATTTTAGTTCTATAATAAGGTAACGGAAGTAAGACATGAGAGAGAGGGATGGGTAAACTACATCTTCTTGGATTTAAGAAGGCTCTCGGCACAGTACCTCTTAAGAGACAGGCTGAAAAAAACTAGAGGAGAAGGCAGGAATAGAGGGGAAAGTACTGCAATGGATCAGGGAATACCTGATACGAAGGAAACAACGTGAGTCGGTCCGAGACGAGGTGCCAGGGTGGGTATATGTGTCGAGTGGGGGTTCCACAAGGGTCAGTTCTATGTCCGGTGCTGTTTCTTGTATATGTGAATAACATGACGGAAGGGATAGTCAGAGGTGTCACTGTTTGTAGACGACGTGAAACTAACGAGGAGAATACAAGCGGACGAAGATCGGGTAGCAAGGCTGCAAGACTGGTCTGACGAAATGGCACCTGGAGTTTAAGTGGAATGTTATGAAGCTTGGGGAAGGATAAAGAAGATCGCAGAAAGAGTACAACCTAAGAGGTCAGAGGCTGCAAAACTCACTCAAGGAAAAGGATTTTGGGTTGAGCATCATGCAGAGCACATCTTTTGAGGCGCATATCAACCAAGTAACTGCTGCAGCATACAGGCCTCTGGCAAACATGAGAATAGCGTTTTGACATCTAAGTAAGGAGTCAATCACGACACTACACCGTGTACGTCAGACCCATAACGAGTATGCATCACCAGTATGGAACTCACACCTGGTCAAGAGAACAGAGAATAGTCCCGGAGCTAAAGGGTATATCCTACGAGGAGAGGTTAAGAGAAATTGACCTGACGACACCGGAGACAGGAAAGATAGGGGGATATGATAACGACACATAAAATACTGAAAGGGATGGCAAAATGGATAGGGACAGTAAGTTTCAGAGGCTGGACACAGCAACAAGGGGTCACAACTGGAAGCGGAAAACTCAGATGAGTCACTGGGTTGTTAGGAAGTATTTTTTCAGTCATAGAGTTGTCAGGAAGTAGAACAATCTGGAGAGTGATGTAGTGGACGCAGGATCTATGCATAACTTTAAGAAGAGGTACGATAAAGCTCAGGGACCAGGGGACGAACGGACCTAGTAGCGACCAGAGAAAAGGCTGGGCCAGCAACTGGCACCTGGAGTTCAACCCCACCAAGTGCATTGTCATGAAGATTGAGGAAGGGCAAAGAAGACCGCAGACGTAGTACAGTCTAGGGGGCCAAAAACTACAAACCTCACTCAAGTAAAAGGATCTTGGGGTGATTATGACACCGGGCACATCTCCTGAGGCGCACATCAACGAAATAACTGCTGCAGCATATAGGCGCCTAGCAAACCTAAGAACAGCATTCCGACATCTTAATAAGGAATCGTTCGGGACCCTGTACACTATGTACGTTAGGCCCATATTGGAGTATGCAGCACCAGTTTGGAACCCACACCCAGCTAGGCACGTAAGGAAACTAGAGAAAGTGCAAAGGTTTGCAACAAGACTAGTCCCGTAGGAGAGGTTAAGGGAAATAGACCGGTCGACACTAGAAGACAGGAGAGATAGGGGGGATATGATAACGACATATAAAATACTGAGAGGAATCGACAAGATGGACAAAGACAGGATGCTCCAGAGATGGGACACAACAACAAGGGGACACAGTTGAAAGATGAAGACTCAGATGAATCACAGGGATGTTAGGAAGTATTTCTTTAGTCACAGTGTTGTCAGTAAGTGGAATAGTCTTTGATGTGATGTAGTGGAGGCAGGATCCATACATAGCTTTAAGAAGAGGTATGATGAAGCTCATGGAACAGGAAGAGTGACCTAGTAGCGACCAATGAAGAGGCGGGGCCAGGAGCTGTGAATCGACCACTGCAACCACAACTAGGTGAGCAACTAGGTGAGTACACACACACACACATACACACACACACACACACACACACACACACACACACACACACACACGCACACACACACGCCCAACGGCAACCATATAGTTTAACATCGCACACACACATCATTTCCCCTGTCCCCACCCCAGCAACCCTAAACCCATCATCACAACTACCCCACTCCATCACAAACCCCACCCAATCAGCACACACTCCAACCATACAACCCCCCCCACCCATGCAACAACCCTCTATGGGAACCCTGCCCACACCTCCCCCATCCCGCCAAGATCCCCCCAGGGCCACAGTATTGGAAACGAGGCTGAATGTTTGGTACACAAATGCAGATGGAATCACGAATAAATATGAAGAGTGGAATGAAAAATAGGTGAAATGTCCCCAGACATCATAGCAGTCACAGAAACTAAACTAAATGAGGCAATATCAGATGCAATCTTCCCACAAGGATATCAGATCCTGAGGAAAGATAGAAGGAGCAGGGGGGGGAGGAGGGGTCGCACTGCTCGTAAGGAGTCATTGGAGATTTGAGGAAATGGCAGGAATGGAGGTGTAGAGAAAGGGACTTTATAGTAGGTACCATCCAGTCTGGGGAGCACAAGATAGTCATTGTAGTGATGTATAACCCACCACAAAACTGCAGGAGGCCAGGAGAGGAATATGACGAGAACAACAGAGCAATGGTGGACACCCTGGCGGAGGTGGCAAGAAAAGCGCACATGAGCAGAGCGAAGTTACTGGTCATGGGCGATTTCAACCACAAAGAGATCGACTGGGAGAACCAAGAACCACGTGGGGGTCCAGAAACTTGGAGAGCCAAGATGATGGACGTGGTAATGGAAAACCTGATGCACCAACATGTCAGGGACACGACCAGAGATAGAGGAGAGGACGAACCAGCAAGGCTGGACCTTGTATTCACCCTGAATAGCTCAGATATCGAGGACATAACACACGAGAGCCCCCTGGGAGCCAGTGACCATATGGTCCTGAGCTTTGAGTACATAGTAGAGCTACAGGTGGAGAGGGAAAACGGAGCTGAAAGAGACATACCAGACTATAAAAGAGGGGACTACATGGGTATGAGGAATTTCCTGCAGGAGGTTCTGTGGGAAAGGGAAATGGAAGGACAGTCAGTAAATGAAATGATGGAATACGTAGTGACAAAGTGCAAGGAGGCAGAGGAACGGTTTATATCCAAAGGAAAAAGAATAAATGGGAAGACAAGAAAGAGCCCCTGGTTTACCCAAAGATGCAGGGAGGCAAAGACTCAGAGTGCCAGAAAATGGAAAAGGTACAGAAGGCAAAGAACCCAAGCAAACAAGGAGATTAGTCGAAGAGCTAGAAACGAGTATGCACAGGTACGGAGGGAGGCCCAGAAACAGTACGAAAACGACATAGCATCGAAAGTCAAGTCTGACCCGAAACTGATGTACAGCCACATCAGAAGGAAGACAACAGTAAAGGACAAGGTGATAAGGCTGAGGAGGGAAGATGGGGAACTCACAAGTAATGATCAAGAGGTATGTGAGGAGCTCAACTCGAGGTTTAGGGAAGTATTCACAGTGGAGGAAGGAAGGCAGTTAGGTAGACAGGACGGGGTGCGTCATCAACAAGTGATGTATCGAGTGCTGGAGGGCATACACACATCTGAGGGGGAGGTGAAGCAGTTACTCAGTGACCTTGATACCTCAAAGGCGATGGGTCCGGACAATATCTGACCATGGGTCCTTCGGGAAGGAGCTGAGGTTCTGAGTGTGCCACTTACCAAAATTTTCAACACATCCCTTGAAACTGGGCAGCTACCTGAGATATGGAAAAAGGCCAACGTAGTCCCCATCTTTAAAAAAGGAGACAGAAAAGAGGCACTAAACTACAGACCGGTGTCACTTACGTGTATAGTGTGCAAAGTCTTAGAGAAAATCATCAGGAAAAGAATGGTGGAGCATCTGGAGCAGAACAGGATAATAAACGCCAGACAGCACGGATTCAGGGAAGGCAAATCCTGTGTAACAAACCTCCTGGAGTTCTATGATAAAGTAACAGAGGTAAGGCAAGAGAGAGAAGGGTGGGTTGACTGCATTTTCTTGGACTGCAGGAAGGCCTTTGACACAGTTCCTCACATGAGATTAGTAAAGATGGAAGACCAAGCGTGTATAACAGGAAGGGCACTGAATGGATCAGGGAATACCTCACAGGGAGACAACAACGGGTCATGGTGCGTGATGAGGTATCACAGTGGGCGCCTGTGACGAGCGGTGTACCGCAGGGGTCAGTCCTAGGACCAGTGCTATTCTTGCTATATGTGAATGACATGACGGACGGGATAGACTCAGAAGTGTCTCTTTTCGCAGATGATGTGAACTTAATGAGGAGAATCACATCGGATGAGGACCAAGCAGGACTTCAAAGAGACCTGGACAAGCTTGACATCTGGTCTAGCAACTGGCTTCTCGAATTTAACCCCACCAAATGCAAAGTCATGAAGATCGGAGAAGGGCAAAGAAGACCGCTGACAGAGTACAGGCTAGGTGGACAAAGGCTACAAACCTCATCAAAAGAGAAAGACCTTGGGGTGAGTATAACACCAAGTACGTCTCCGGAAACACACATCAACCAGATAACCACGGCAGCATATGGGCGACTGGCAAACCTAAGATTAGCGTTCCGTTACCTTAACAAGGAATCGTTCAAGACACTGTACACCGTGTACGTCAGGCCCATACTAGAGTATGCAGCACCAGTCTGGAACCCACACCTGGTCAAGCACGTCAAGAAATTAGAGAAAGTGCAAAGGTTTGCGACAAGGCTAGTTCCACAACTCAGGGGACTGCCCTATGAAGAAAGGTTGAGGGAAATAGGACTAACAACACTGGAGGACAGAAGGGTTAGAGGAGACATGATAACGACATACAAAATACTGCGGGGAATCGACAAGGTAGATAGTGACAGGATGTTCCAGGGAGGAAACACAGAAACAAGGGGACACAACTGGAAGCTGAAGACTCAGATGAGTCAGAGGGATGTTATGAAGCAATTCTTCAGCCATAGAGTAGTTAGGAAGTGGAATAGTTTAGCGAACGATATAGTGGAGGCGGGAACCATACATAGTTTTAAGACAAGGTATGATAAAGCTCATGGAGCAGGGAGAGCAGAGACCCAGTAGCGGACAGTGCAGAGGCGGGGCCAGGAGCTGAGTTTCGACCCCTGCAACCACAATTAGGTGAGTACAATTAGGTGAGTACACACACACACACACACACGCACACACACACACACTCAAACATATCACTCACAACACAACAGGCCAATTGCATATCGGCAATTGCCTTGAAGAACTGGTAACAACTACAACACGAAGATGAGGATCAGGTAAGTCAACAAGGGGATCTGGACAGGCTTCAAGTCTGGTCCGACAAATGGCTCCTGGGGTTTAACCTTACCAAGGGCAAAGCCCTGAAGAAGACCGGAGACGGAGTACAGTCTAGGGGATCCAAAACTGGAAAATTCATTCATGGAAAAGGATACTGGGGTGAGCATTGTATTAAACATATCTCCTGGGGCATATATAAAAATAAAGCCGCTGCAGCATATGGGCACATGGAGGACAGGAGGAATAGGGGAACATGATAACTATGTATAAAATACAGAGAGGAATTGGCAATGGGGACATGGGCAGAATGTTTCATAGATTAGACACCGGAACAAGAGGACACAACTGGAAGTTACCAACTCAGATAAGTCATTGGGATGTTAGGAAGTATTTTTTCAGCTTTATAGTTGTCAGGAAGTGGAACAGTCTGGAGAGTGAAGTAGTGGAGGCAGGATCCATACATAGCTTTAAGAGGAGGAACGATAAGGCTCTTGGAGCAGAGAGTGGACCTAGTAGCAACTAGCGAAGAGGTGGGGCCAGGAGCTATGATTCGACACCTGTAACTACAAATTGGTAAATATATATATATATATATATATATATATATATATATATATATATATATATATATATATATATATATATATATATATATATATATATATATATTATGGTACAAAAGATACATTGTTGATATAAAGATGGCATATACAGTAATACAGTACACGAGGTGTAGAGATACATGTCTAGTACATATTGTTACATGTTTGTCACTGACTATAATGTTATAATGCGAAAATCTCATCCAGCTATATATATATATATATATATATATATATATATATATATATATATATATATATATATATATATATATATATATATATATATATATATATATATATATAATATCCGACTTCATGGTCTCGTGTGTCACACATCAGAAAGGAAGTATGCTAGACATGAGGAGGTCAACGACATAAAGAGAAGCCTCGCCACAGCCCATAGCCCAGCCCAACGGGAACCCCAAGTGTAGAGGTCTGATGGAAGTCATAGGCGTCCTGATGGAGCCACTATGGTACCCTTGAAGAATGGTAAGAAGATTGCTTGGAACTACACCTGTGCCGCCACAATGGCAGACACCTACTTGCCATACTCCGTAGCTGAAGGGGGTGGAGCTGCCAGCCACAGGGAGACCCAGAACACCCGCAGATATGAAGGCTTTTCCCCTTGCTATAACTTCATTCCATTAGGGTCGGAGACCCTTGGAACATGGGGCAAGTGTGCTCTAATGTTTCTCAAAGAGCTGGGTGAAAAACTCATCATAGAAACCAAAGACTACAGGGCGGCCAGCTTCCTCTTTCAGAGACTCAGTGTTGCGATCAAGAGGGAAAATGCCTGCATCATTCTGGGCACACGGCCCACTGCCGGGGAGCTGGACGAAGTATTCGAGATGTAGCTCTGTTGTTTTACGCCCTATTGTATTCTTGTCAATGTATTTTGTCAATGTATTTTGTCTTTAAATTAAGTATATAGAAAATATAGGGGGTGGTAGGAGAAAATTTTCAAACAGCTTCAGGGAGAAATTTGAGTTTTCCCTGAAGGAAGTTTATTATTTTCTCTGAGGATGAGGGTCCCCAAGAGAGTTCCAGAGGTGGTATATTGTACCCACGAACGAGTGGTATTGATCAATAACAACATTGCGACTAGCCAATTAGTCGAACCCATGCTGCTTTGGCTCACTTCATGGTGAGCGAAAACACATGACTCTCTAGTCCACGGGACCACACAATTCTCAAGAATGACGCACCCAGCCAAGCTAGGTGTTTTCCCGTCATCCAACGACATACGGTGGTGTGGATGCCTCTGAGCTAATTTCATTCTACTCCTTGGGTTTACTAGCTCAACGAGCAGTATTTTTTATATTTTTGTACCCACGAACGAGTGGTATTGATCAGTAACAACACTCCGACTAGCCAAGGAGTTGAACCCATGCTGCTTTGACCCACCTCATGGTGAGCGAAAACACATCATGCTCTAGTCCACGGGACCACACAATCCTCAAGAATGCTTGGCTGGGTGCGTCATTCTTGAGGATTGTATGGTCCCGTGAATTAGAGCGTCATTTGTTTTCACTCACCATGAGGTGGGTAAAAGCAGCATGGGTTCGACTCCTTGGTTAGTCGCTGTGTTGTTATATATATATATATATATATATATATATATATATATATATATATATATATATATATATATATATATATATATATATATATATATATATGATCTATACCTTCGTGCTGCAATCAACACATCATCAAGAGCTTGCAATGTTGCAGAAATGAGTAGGAAGTCCAGGTAGATTAGTTCAGTGGAACGGCTCTAGATGATTCTAGCTAGAGTGATGCACAATAGTTGTGTATACCTAGAATAAGACAGGACGACAGAAATGGATAGAAAACACTATGATGTGAGACACGGGGAGAGAAGCGGAGGTGGTGGCAGGAGGCAACACCCAGCTTTATGGAACACCTCAAGACCCAGTGAATGCTCCTTCCTAAGTTGGTACACCTCAAGGCCTGCCCCCATTCCCATAACACTAACACTAACCTCACACTCTTTACCGATCCCCACATGTATGTGTAACACTGTGCAACACACCCTTTCCCATGTAACAATGCACATACCAACCTAACTTCCCTCTTCTAGCAGATGAGAAACAAACAGAAATACTAGATAACATAAACCTGAGCATGGTAACGGAGAGAAGGCTCACAGTGTGGAACGTATATGCAGATTGAATATCAAACACGAGTGATGAACTGGAAGAGCGAATAGCAGAGGTAACCCACAGACATCTTGCCTCTCATAGAGACAAAGCAGACTGAAATAACAACAGGTGAAGGAGGAGTCACACTGTTAATTCAGAAATAATAAAACTTTTGAAGATATGAGAGGGAAAAACAGAAATGTATCAGAGTACTTAGTGGGAGCAATCAAGGCTAGGGGACCCAAATTAGCTACACAGTGATCCACAACCTTCCACCAAATAGCAGGAGACTTAGACAAGAGTATGAAGGCAACAACAAAAGTGTTTGATACCATAGCAAGTAGCAAGGAGTGTTCATATGGCTAAAGCAAACCTATCAATGATGAGTGATTTGAACCACAAAGAAAAAGACTTACAGAACAAATGTGGAGGGCTAAGATGGCGACTGTGGTTAGGGAAAATTTTATGTGCCCGCAAGAGTTGAAGAGATGATCCAGAATGACTGCATCTAGTATTTACCATAAGGCAATATATAGTATTTACCACATAGGTGAAATAGAATATGCGATCCCCCACTGGGTGATTGCGACCACTCAGTACCGAACTTAAGATACCTTTAGGAATTAAATATGGAAGGACGAATGTCAGGTGAAAAGCGCGAGACACTACACTTCAGAAGAGAAAACTGTGAATAGATGAGAGAATTCCTGAATGCGGTGCAGTAGGAAAGGGAACAGAGATGAAAGTCATGGAATGAGATGATGGAGTACCTAAGTGTCAAGTGTCGGGAGGCAGAGGATAACTTAATATCCAGGAAAGGGGAAATTTGCAAAAAAGGTGAGCCCTTGGATCATCCTAAGGTGAAAAAAGGAAAAACGAAAAATCAAGGGAGTAGAAAAAAATAAAAAAGCAAAGGACAGATGAAAAAAGAAAAGCAAGCAGAAGAGTCAGAAATAAGTAAACAAGGGTGAGGAGAGAGACTGATTGACAATTCGAGAATAACGTATCATCAAAAGCCAAGTCTGAACTAAAACTCCACAGCCACATCAAAAGAAAGATGACAGCAAAAGACCATGTAATCCGTCTGAAAAGGAAGAAGAGCTCACGAATGCCAGCTTGTCACTGTTATTCGACATCATACATTCAACAGGGAAAGAAGTGAAAATTCTGTTGAGTAACTTGGATACATCAAGGGTAACGGGATTCAACATTGAATCACCATGGATTCTGACAGGAGCAGAAACACTGCCTGAACTACTAGATAAGATCTAAAATAAGTCAATGGACAATGAACAGTTGCCAGATACTTGGAAGACAGCTATTGTAATCCCTATAATTAAGAAAGGAGTCAGGCATGAAGCGTTGAACTACAGACCAGTTTACTATAATGCGCACTATATAAGGTAATGAAGAAGATAATCAGAAAGAGCGTGGTAAAGCGCTTGAACAGAAGTGGTTTCATAAACAATAACCAGTTTAGGCTTAAAGATGACGAATCTTTTGCTATAAATATGTTGTAGATAAAAAAAAGAAAAAAGAAACAGGAATAAAATAGGAGAGAGAGGGATGGGTAGATTGCATATTCTTGGATTGCGTATTCATGATTGTGTGTCTCACAAGACATAAACTTGAGGTACAGGCTGGAATAACTGGGAATATAATCTGGTAAATGAAATAGTAACTCAGGGAAAGGAAGTAAAGAGTGATTATCCTAAAAGAGAAAATGGAAAATGGAACAAACGTAGCTCTGCAAAGAAACAAGAGTTACATACAGGAAGGGACTGGGTTAGATGTTTCTTAATGATGTGAAACTAATCAGGTGGATAAAATCCGAAAAAGGATTAGGAAAGACTGCAGATGAATCTGGACAAACTGCAAGACTGATCAGATAAATCGTTACTTGATTGCAACCCCATCGAATACTAGGTTATGAAGATTGGCAATGGGGCAAGAAGACCATAAACTGAGTATAGGCTGGGGGAAAGGAAATGAAGCCCTCACTCAGGGAGAAAGACCTATGGGTGAGAAAAAAGACACGTACAGTTCAGGACATTATGTAAAGTTATGCACAATTCAGGACATTAGGACTGAAGAAATCACTCGTGGCGAAACGTTTCCTCTAGTAAAAGTTCTGAACTGTACATAAGTGTGTTTTTCCGTCTTTTCTACATCTTGTCGGTATCACTATACCATTTTTCACCTGTGGGTGAACATAGTGCCAAGCGTATCGCCGGAGGAACACATCAACAGAATAGCCTCTGCAGCCAATGCTTCTTTGGCAGATCAAAGAGTAGTCTTCACAAATCTCAACTAAGACTCATTCATAACGTTTTATTCAACATAATCCAGATCTATTTTCTAGTATGCTGCACCAGCATGGATCCCCCACTTGCTAAAGCATATTAGAAAAACTGGGGGGAAGGTGCAAATGTATGCAACGAGGCCAGATCCGAAGCTATGGTCAAGGAAGCCATGATAAGAACAGTTAAAATACTCGGGGAAATTTATAGGGTTGATGTGAATACAGTGTTACAGAGGCAGGAAACAGGTGCACACATAAGCTACACTGATGTCAGGAAGTAATTGTTCTACCTAAGGGGGACGGGAAGTGGAATGACACTAACATAGAAGTAGTGAAGGTAGATCCATACATAGTTTTAAGAGAAGATGTGACAGGGCTCACAGTGGTTATGAGGGAGGGGATTTGGGTAGCAGCACGTTAAGGGGCAGGGTCAAGAGCTAAGACTCAACCCCTTAAACCACATATAAATAAGAACACATACATATATTTCTTCCCATATCTCTCCCCCCCACACACACACAATAATTAAATGATTGTCTTGTTGTTCCTCGCTTATAAAACAAATAATTATTTTTACGAATTAATAAATAAGTTATCACCTATTTTCCTATTCACGCGATTTTTTGTTTTTGGAGGGGGGGGGGGTAGGCTAATAATGGCGGTCTTTTGAAACTCTTAATATAGTTATTTTCTATAAAAATTGGTGTTAAGCGAGACTAGAGTTGTTTACATCGTCTATTCCAAGTCGCGATATTATTCATTTACTTTATAGATTGTTCATTAGGGTCGTAATTATCTGTGTTTTGCTTCACTGGGCAGACGCTGAGGAGAATTTCTGGATCTTATTTCACCTGAACCTCACCTGAACCTCACCTGAGCCTTACCTCAGCTTCACCTCAGCCTAACCTGATTCTCAATTCGGCTTCGCTTCAGCTTCACCCCAATTTCGCCTAAGTTCACCTCAGCTTCACCTACGACCTGAACCAAAAATATATATTCAAGAAATGTTTCGCAAAATGTTAAACATTTGAGTGCTAGGTTTTCCCAGAGATTCTTCAGCATGTTGGCTCGCCCACACTCAGCCAAACGCGCGCCCGCATGATCGCCCGCATGACCGTCCGCCTAGCTAGCATTATTAGTTTCGACCTTTACTATCTCTCCTTTATTTCACATATTCTTTTTCATTTGTTTCTAATTACGTTCTCTTCTTCTCTCTCTCTCTCTCTCTCTCTCTCTCTCTCTCTCTCTCTCTCTCTCTCTCTCACTTTTGCTGCCCACCACACAAGGTTCAATATCACGGCTCACTGCACTGATATTTAGTTGTTAATTAATTGTTATTCTCGGGAGCAGTAATGGGTACAAGAGGGGAAGAGAGAGAGAAAGAGATAGAGATATATATATATATGTATATATATATATATATATATATATATATATATATATATATATATATATAAAAAAATGATAGATAGATAGATAGATAGATAGATAGAGAGAGAGATGAGAGAGAGAGAGAGAGAGAGAGAGAGAGAGAGAGAGAGAGAGAGAGAGAGAGAGAGAGAGAGAGAGAGAGAGAGAGAGAGAGAGAGAGAGGAACACATTAGAGTACATGGGAAAAATGGGAAAGAAAGAAAGCAGAGGACCTGAAAGCCTTCACCGATGCTCTCTGTTAGGAAGAACCACATACTTCTGCATAGAATTAACACTATCGCGAATTATCTAGATACATAATTCAAGGAAAGACAAGCAGAAGGTTCTCTCCCTACCCTCCACTCATCTGGTCATTTATTTCATGAAAACAGGGAAGGAGGAGAGGATATACCATAACATATTGGAAAAATAGCATGACAATTTACAGGGAAGATGGTCCTTGATGGAAGACGTGGGCTACAACTACCTCATCTAACTTAATTAATAACTGTATGTACCAGTTGTTCTTCTTCTGGACACCTCCAGTTCTACTAACAGCCCACTACTTCTGATGCAGTCGCTGAATAGACATCCGGAATCTATTGACTTCAGAAAGCCCAGTCTATTGAATGTATATGACGGTCCACAGGAGATTAGTTTGGGACCTACCTTGCATGGGCCAGTATTCCTGCTGCAGTGTTCCTCCATTCTTATGGTCTTATGTTTAGTGTGAGTGGCCGGGTGTGATAGTGAGTATCCGTGGTAGCATCTTTCTCCTGTCCTTTCTCACTATTCCCTCTACCTTACTGGTTATTATAACTTATCACGCTTTCCGATATGCATAACAGTTTGGGCTGACCCAGCAGTCATGACTGATAGATATATCCTGTGCATGTAAGACACAAGGCTCAGGCATCTCTATCCACTAGAGAGAGAGAGAGAGAGAGAGAGAGAGAGAGAGTGAGAGAGAGAGAGAGATTTACTTGTTATTTGATATCATGTAACACATCATAAACGGACGTCTTCAAGCCGTGGCTTGAATGGTTCTGTCAACAAATTAAATGATAAAACCGCAGTCCAGGGTGCCTGAGGTGACTGTCTAAGATCACACTCTAGTAAACAACATGACTGAAGTAATTGTTTTTTTATTACCTTTTGATGTTCCAGGGTTTATGGCCCCTGCGGTCAGGTCTCAGACTAGGCCTCCTGGTTGATGGCCTGGTCTGTAATGCTCGTGACACAATGCAACGAAAGCATCGCTACCCAGAAGATAACGTGCAGTCTGAAGGAGCTCATCACGTTTCTTTATAATGAAAGTTATTAGTCTATAGTTAATTTACTGTTGATGGTGGATGATGAAAAGTCATGAATACCTTCTGCTCTTTAAGTCATGTCTTACAGCACTTTTGGAAACCTGCATTTCAGTTTGGGTATAATTTGCATCGTTCTTCTTACCTATCGCTTTTATAAGGTGCAATTTCGGTATGCAAATTTATAACCAGTCCCTGCGGTATTTCATGGATGTTGAGTATATATCTTTCTCGCCTGTTGTCAAGATTGAGACTTTTTGCATTTCCAATAATTTAAATATATGCCTTAATGAACATGAACTGAATTTTTTTTCTGCATACTCCAGAGCTGCAATTTTGCTCACCTTATATGAGGTTAATAGTGTACAGTAATATACTGGTCTAGTGAGTACAGGTGCTTTCAAGAGTTTGACTTGGCATTTATTGTTTTGATGTTGTTGTTGTTGTAGATTTGCCGGTACTCTCCCGGTCAGGGTCTTTTCCAGATGGTGACCCAGCCTTGGCTCCCTGTCGTGGGAGAGTCTTGAAACCTATGTCTCCCATGGGAGGAGGAACAAGTACCCCCTCATCGTCTGGAACCAACTGTCCCCAGGCCTAGCCACGTTCCCCGCCCTCACGGGGCTCGTAGGGAGAAGCTAGGCCCCTAGTCTGCCATTTTCCACGCCCCAGGGGGACCGTGGGAATGGCAGTCTTGCGAGCTACAGATGGCAGCAAGCTCTGGCTCTGGCACCTACCCCTGGCCTAGAAGAGTGTTTCCTTATGATTGTTTTGATTCTTATCTAGCCTTCATTTGGCCTTGCCTTTAAAATGTTAACATTATTGTCTTCCTTTAATATATCCTTTTGACAAGGTTACCTCTTGATTTATTTTTGCTCTGCGCAATCAAAGTATTGGAATGTATTTTATACCTAGTTCCATTTTTTAACTTAAAATTTTCAGTGGCAGAATAGGTCTATGAGGTGTATTGCATATAATAGGGAAAACACAAGTTGTTATGATGAAAGCTGAGGCTGGATGTGGAACTTCCTCTTCCTTCCCTCGCTTTTGTAGATCTCATTAAACTTTGCTCTTCATTAAAATTTTACAGATATATATGTGACAAAGCTATGTGGTCACCAGTTAGTGCTGTCCTTGCTAATTATCTACATGGATTCCATAGAAGCAGATTGATTCTCCAACAACATCCTCTCCACCATCACCTGGCTACGACGTGTGAACGTCCTCATTATCACGACCAGATGCTTGAAAACCTCAAGAACAGCATTAACACGGAGGAACTTTCATTCCATTCCAAAATCGAAGAGGAACGAGACATTCTTCCGTTTCTTGAAGTCCAGGTGAGCAGTAGGCCTGAAGCTTACCAAAAACTACGAGTTAATTCACGTTTTCTCTTATAATACGAAAACAGGGGAACTTTAACGAGATTCTTTCTGAGAGCGCATGTCATTATTCTTCTTACATTCGTGAAGGAGCGCTAAACCCGTAGGGGTCATACAGCGCGAAGGGGGGAAAGAAAAAATTCAGGTTTAATTCAAGGAAGGAAAGAGTAAGCCCTAGTCTTGATATCAAGAGCCCCATAACCGGCCTGAGAGCGTACAGGATCTGAAGCTCTGAATACTTAGAGATGTGGCATCATTAATAACATCATTGCCATGATACATTTTTCTTCACATTTCATTCGGGAATGCAGACACAGGACTTGTAAAATACTTCCCACACTCAAAGTGGAGCTTCCACACCCAAATTGGAAGACGAATGCACCAGAATTTCAATTTTCCCCACTAACAACACGGCACATTTTATCACAGATTTAAAATAAATGTGATCTGAAGGCCATAGTCAACACCTCTAAAACTCTTAGTGATTACACCAGAACAAGATGAAACAATGAGAACAACATCAGTGTTTGATAATTCACAATTCCTGGTGGTGATTGTAACAAGTAATACATTGGCGAGACATTATGCAAAATAAACACCAGAATTCACAACTCCAACAATGCATGCAAAGTTCATTAGGATAAATATTTACGTCTAATGGCAAAGCAAAATACTAAACTCGTTATCAAAGCAGATGTAATTATTAAAGAGAACATCACTGAGCAGAAGGTGCATTCAGCTTTGCCAAATCACGTGCACACATTATATTACAGGTTTGGCTTTGGCAATAAAGTTATAAAAAAGTGTACTAAACATATCGCCCAAAAACCAGGCAACATTTCTAAATGATCAACCAGTGTACCTGATACAAACCTCCACTATCCGACACATGAATACTCTGAATCTTTCCTCAGATATATATATATATATATATATATATATATATATATATATATATATATATATATATATATATATATATATATATATATATATATATATATATATATATGTTACAAACTCAGGCAATCAAGGCCTGTTATCCTGAGTGTAAATGGAATGGAGCAAAATAAACACAGCTGAAATCTTTGAATTGTATTTTCCTTCACCAAGTATCAACAGAGTTATGTACACTATATACACTATGTACAGTAATAGGTAATATAATTGCACGCCACGGTAAGCCAAGGCAACAATACAAGCCAAAATACAGAGAGACCACCATGCTTCAACCAGCAGAATGAATATGACAAGGGTGAAAACGTGAGTGCTACCACATCACCTTCACAATTGCCAGACCCACATTATGATTGGCTGAACCTAGGTACTGATCTGACGATGGAGCCCCCTATCGTCAAACCTTTAGCACCTGGTTCGCTGGTTGGGGAGGCAGCCTAATATGAGTGTGTACATGCACCGAATAAATGTAACGTACTCTTTGCATGTCACACACACACACACACACATATTTGTTAATGTATTTTGTCTTTAAATAAAGTCCATATAGAATATAGGGGTGGTAGGAGAAAATTTTTGCTTAGCAGCCTCTTCACTTTTTCCTCGGTTGTATGTATTGTGTCCAACACTTCTGGAGTCCGTTCTGTCTCCCCTGTGAACACTTCTTTGAATATCATGACGAGCTCCTCACATACCTCGCGGTCGTGTGTGTGTGTGTTTGTGTGTGTACTCACCTATTTGTGGTCGCAACTAGGTCCGCAATAGCCCTGCTCCATGAGTTTTATCGTATCTCTTCCTAAAGCTATGTACGGATCCTGTCTCTGCTCCATCACTCCAGATTGTTTCATTGATTGATTGACTCATCTGAGTTTTCAACTTCCAGTTGTGACCCCTTGTTGCTGTGTCACATCTCTAAAACATCCTGTCCCTATCCACCTTATCAATTCCTCAGTATTTTATATGTCGTTATCATGCCACCCTATCCCCCCTGTCATCCAGTATTGTCAGGCAGAGTTCCCTTCACCTCCCCTTGTAGAGCAAACCCCTTAGCTCCGGAACTAGTCTAGTTGCAAACCTTTGCACTTTATGTAATTTCTTGGCGTGTTTGACCAGGTGAGGGTTCCATATTGGTGCTGCATACTCCAATATGGGCCTCACGTACACGGTGTACAGTGTCGTGAATGACTCTGCTGAGATGCTGAAACGCTATTTTCAGGTTTGCCAGGCGCCCTTATGCTGCAGCAGTTATTTGGTTGATATGCGCCTCAGGAGATGTGCTTTGAATGATGTTCATCTCAATATCCTTTTCCTTGAGTAAGTTTTTCAGCCTCTGACCTTTTAGGCTGTACTCCCCGTCTGTGGTCTTCTCTGTCCTTCCCCAAGCTTCTTAACTTTGGACTAGCTGCGGTTAAATTCCAGGCTTGCAGCCTGTCCACATCCCCTTGTAGGCTTACCTGTTCCTAGTCCGCTTGTATTCTCGTCATTAGCTTCACATCGTCTGGTAATAGGGACACTGAAGCTATCCCTTCTGTCATGTCATTCTCATATACATGAAACAGCACCCTACCTAGGACTAACCCTTGTGGAACACCACTCGACACATGTACCTACTCTGACACCTCGTCTCGGACCGACACACGTTGTTTCCTTCCTGTCAGGTATTCCCTGATCCATTGCAGTACTTTTCTTCCTATTCCTGCCTGCTCCTCTAGTTTTTCCCCCTCTAGGATTTTCCTTCTTGAAGCCGTGCTAGTTGTGTGTGAATCCAATTTCTTTCTAGGTGTCCCACCACCTAGTATAGTATGTAAAGTCCATAACTTTATATACTATACTAGGATGCGATGGCGACTCTAGTGTTTGCTTGTGCTAGTACTTTAGAAACGTTCAATGCAACCTGACTGTTGGGAAGAATTATAGCTTTGTTAGGAGTGGTGTTGGTGCGTGGAGAATTAATGATCTGAAGATCTCTTTTCTTGCAATCTTTGATGAAAAAGGAAAGGAAACTGTAAATCAGTGAAAGTTTGGTGAATTTATGTACATTCCTCGTCAAGAAACTCAGGACTACAAATTCATACATACATTCATCAAAGATTGCAAGAAAAGAGATCTTCAGATCATTAAATCTCCACGCACCAACACCACTCCTAACAAAGTTATAATTCTTCCCAACAGCCAGGTTGCATTGAATGTTTCTAAAGTACTAGCACACACAAGCTAACACTAGAGTCGCCATCGCATCCAGCACTTCAATAAAGGATCTAACCAGGACAAAATCTAAGCATCATGAACCAGTCAACGCAGGGGTTTACACTATATCCTGTGGAGGCTGCGACAGGATTTATGTAGATGAAATAGCAAGGAACCTCGATACACGCCTTAATGAACACATTAATGCATGTAGGAACGATAACTTGAACAACGCCTGTGTACAACACCGAAATTCCGCCAATCATCTCGTGAAATTCAGGGACGCCCGATTAGTGATCAAAGAACTTAATTTCCGCAGACGCAAGTGCCTTGAATCAGCATTAATCGCTGTTTCTAGCACAATTAAACAAAACAAAGGCAGCTTCATCATCTCTGAGGTCTTAGCGAGAACCCTCCTGAAAACAGTAAACCCTGCCATCACATAGTCTCTGCTGCTAGTACTACATAAGCTCATTACAGAGGAGAAACACTGATACAGACCTTTTCATATCCTACCGCCAATATTTGTATAACCTATTTTTATGCTACCCAAGTAATAGCTTTTATTACGTTTAACTCATGTGCAAGTTTATTGTTCTACCTTATTTTACTACTACTACTACTACTACAACTAATATTACTACTACTACTACTACTACCACTAGTATTACACCTTACTCTAAGCCTATATATACCCTTTGTGTCAATGTATTGTTTTTAACAGCTTGACAAAGCTCCTGGAGAGCGAAACGTTGCCACAATAAAATGTCACATTAGTTGCATTTGTGTCCTTTTACTTAACATATAGTCAGTAATTCTACCAATATTAATACACGAATTTCTATACTGCCTTCCTGCACTTTGTGGTCACGTGTTCCATCATTTAATTTACTGTCTTCCCCTCTAGCTCACTTACCCACTGCACCTGATGTAGAAATTGCCCCATAATTGTGTAGTCCCCTTTTAGGAAGTTTGGCTTCTAACAGTTTCTCGTACTGTTTCACTCTCCATTTTTAATTCTACAATGTATTCGAAACTCAATACCACGTGTTATATCCCCTATGTTTGAAATGTTCAAAATAAATACGAGGTCTAGTCTTGCTGGTTCATCGTCTCATCTCTCTCTGGTTTTGTCTCGAACATGTTGGTACAAGAAGTTTTCCAGTACCGCCTTTAGCATCTTGGTCTTCCATGTCTCTTGTCTCCCAAGTGGTTCCAAATTTTCCCAGACAATCTCCTTATGGTTGAAATCCCCCATGATGAGTAACTTTGCCCTGCTCATATGGGCCTTTTTGGCAACCTCGGCTAGTGTGTTCACCATCCCTCGGTTGCTCTCATCGTGTTCCTGTCTTGGTCTCCTGTTGTTCGGTGGCGTGTTGTACATCACTGCTATCATCTCTTTTGGGCCCCCGGTATGAAGTGTTTCTACTATGTAACCATCCTCTACTCCTCTGACTAGTCCTCCCATCTCCTCAAAACTCCCTTGTTTTTTGATAAGCAGTTCAACTCCTCTTTCCCCTCTGTTTCACCCCCTCCCCCGCGTGTGTGTGTACTCAGCTAATTGTGGGTGCAGGGGTCGTGTGTATGTATGTGTATTCACCTATTTGTACTCATCTATTTGTGGTTGCAGGGGTCGAGGCTCAGCTCCTGGCCCCGCCTCTTCACTGTTCGTTACTAGGTCCTCTCCCTGCTCCATGAGTTTTATCATACCTCGTCTTAAAGCTATGTATGGTTCCTTCCTCCACTACCTCATTTTCCAGACTATTCCACTTCCTGTGTGTGTGTGTGTTACTCTTCAATTCGTCGGTATTAAATACCATTTTCCACATCCCGTTATGTTATTGTCAGACACTAACTTAACGGGATCGTGGTACAGAGTGCATCTTCCTCAATTTCATTGCCTATCTACTAGTTATGAGTGAAAAGGGTTGGAATCAAGAGGGACCTGCCTAGCATGGACCAGGCTGAGGGACTAACCACCTCATAAATTATTTATCCAAGGTTGATGGACTGATTACATAATTTTTGCTTCGCTGTCAATCCTTCTGCCTCTGTATTTGACAGAAGAAGCCATCTGTTGCACATGTGCCTCACTTTTCAACTTGTCGGCATTATATGCCATTTTAGAAACGTAGTATCTTGGGTGTTCATGAGACAGAAAAGAAAGACACCAACGCTGCTACCATTGCGTAAAACAATTATAGGTTTCTGTTTCATATTCACTTGGCAGGACGGTAGTACCCCCTGGGTGGCTGCTGTTTATCAACTTACTACTTGCAACATACATAATATATATTCAGGTACATATACATGATTTGTAGATAGATATGCATATTATTTTAGTGAGCTGGAGATGAAAATATACATCGAACCTCTTTTTTTATTTGTTTTATTGTCAAAACGTTTTTTTTTCTCTCATTATAGTCGAGTGTTTATTACACTGGAAAAAGTCATCATACATGCGTTTATTGCTCCAATAAAAACTTTTTCAGCAGCTTGTGTCGTTTCTTCAATAGCAGAAATTCATAACATATGTTATTATTTTCTGTGGCTTCTTGAGAGACTCTTTACATTGGCTTGGATGCTTTTTGTGTCCACCATGGATTGCATTCTCATATGGATGGATTTCACAGTGGTGGGATGGTCTCTAATTTTGCTTATAAGAAAACGTTTTTGTAGGGTTACTTTTAATTACACTGCTTATTATCATTGACAATGAATGATGCTTTCAAGTTTAACTATTTGTTTTTCTCTTAACAAGTACATATTTTCTTCCCTTAGATTCTCTGACCCTTTAAAAAGTTTTGTTTTAATTTGTGTCATTGTCTTAAAGAATATAAAATACGTGACAACAGAAATCTCATATACCGATGTAAGAGTCAAATATCTTGACAGGACTGATTCAGAAAACATTTAATTTACTGTAAAAATAATGCAACCAGCTGTCGAACAGTAAGACAAAGAAAATTTTTAACTATGAATATAATTTTACAATTACCATATATTATATAAACTTAAAAGAGATATCGTACTGGGAAAAAAATAGATTGTTTTTGTTTATCAGCAGAAAACTGAAATTTTATCCTAACGTGGGTCTAAGTTATATGATGACTTACATAGTGGGACTTTTTGTCCTGTGGCCCAGACTTTCCTCTGACTTGGAGGTTCACTCCCTGATGTATAAATTTCTCTGTACCATATAACAAACAGAACCCAAGTTCTTACCTCTTAGTCCATCTCCCAGTCCTCCCAGTTTTAACGCCAGTCCACCTCCTAGTCCACTTCCCGGTCTGCTAGACTGTCATCAAACCTTCCATCAAGTGGGCCATTAAGTCTTGCTCCAAGTAATCCTTGCATCCTCAGAACGTCCAATCGTTTTGTTTACTATTTACATAAGCCAAGGAGTACGTGAGGTGGATACAAGCTGCTTGACTTACCCCTCAAGACAGCATCTTGCATGCTCAACTTTCGCCACAACGATGTAATAAACTTTGCCTTCCTTACTCGTCTTATGTATGTAAACTTTTTCCTAGCATATAGCAGACACGATGCCTGGCGGGAGCCCTTACGGCTTCTTACAAGAGAGACAACACCATCTTCATCATTCAAGTTAGGTGCGTGTCGTAATAATGTTTCCAGCCAACGTAATTCGGGAGGATGGTCTGATAAATAATGGATACCGGAAGGTTCTTGAGGCCTGAAGACGATGTCGTAGGTGCTTGTTACGATTCCCATGTACTATGCAAGCCTTCAGTGTTTCAAGGGGGTTTATTTTTTCTTCGTATATTTCCGCCGTGTCTTTGTATGCTATGAGAATTCCTCGTCTCATTAATCCATAACTTTCAATGATTTTGTTTTATTGTGAAACGATACCTGGGATTGTTTCTGGGCAGCGTTGCTCTATTGTGACCTTATATCTAAGTAGTTTACTGATGTTATAAGGTTCAACCTCCTGGAAGAAATAGGATTTTTTCGGTTATTACAGTGAAGAAAAATGTTCTCTGTTCCATATATCCCTTTCTTCCATTTTTTGCACCATCTACACATTTTTTTCTAAACTTTCACAAGTGCCCATGCACTCTACTTTTTACTTATCTCCATCTTTAATATTTTGATGGACTGACGTTAGTTAGTGAACTCAGATCATGCTGTCAGTAGCCTCTCTGCTTCTTATGTATGCTGTTACTTTCGTACATCCATTCCTTGCAGAGCTGTGTGACCCTTTCCAGTTATAATAAATGCCTCTAGGCATATTTCAACAAAGAATCAATGCCAGAAATTAGTCTAAGAACTATTCCCTCGTCATTTTAGCTAATTCCAGTCTTCAACAGCGAAGAAGTGAGTGTGCATTATGGAGTTCCTCTGGGCGATCAGTCAGTGATGGAATGAGTATATAGAAAGTGGAAGACATAAAATGGAGTGTATCAGTTAATTAGACAAATAGAAATTTAGGTGTGGTTGTGCGGGAGTTATTGAAGTATAGGAGAGCGTTGTAGGCCTCCGCATTAAGGTGTACGTTTAGTAATGTGGCAGTGAGCTGTAGAGCGTGAGAGTGAGTTGTAGGAGTGTGAAAGTGAGTTGTAGGAGTGTGAAAGTGAGCTGTAGATGTATGGATGTTAGATGAGTGTGTGAGTTAATTTTATTTTCTAGCATATCACCTGATCAATTTTTTTCAGCCCATGACTCGATCGGTTCATTTGCCAATTTGTGACATGTTTATTTTTACTAATAGTATGTGACCTGACCCGTTTGGATCCCACTCAGTTTCTTGTTGTGTTTTGTGTGTTTGTTCGTTTCTATGTTGTTGAACATGGTTATTGTTACACTCTTATCGACCTACTGACCTTTCGAATGTGCGCCTAGATAATTGAAAAGGGCTCTTGGTCCAAGAAATTTCATCTGCCCTCTCTTTCCTCTGATCACACCTGTTTAGCGATCACTCCTACTAACTAGGAGCTCAGTGACCTACGACGGCGTTGTGGTAGACAGATTAATGTATGCCATTTGTCTAGAGAAAGAGGAGTAAGCATTGTTCCCTGGAGAACTCCAACCCTCAAGAGAATATATATACTTTTTTGCCTAGGCAGTTATGGATATTTCTTTTTGCTGTGTTTGGTAGAGTGACGTTGCTGCATAATATGTATTTGAAAACGTCCCTCTAGATTACATCCAATGCTTTGCGACGTCTTTTCTGCATATTAGTGCGTTTTGTCGAAGTGTGTGAGTAGTATATAGTTTGTGATGCTGTGCTCATCCTGTGTGACTGTGTGTGTTTTGAAGCAGAATTATTTGTTTTTACTTAACTATTTTCTTTGAAATGTTTGTATAGTCTATGTTAATTATGCTTTTGTAATTCCTAAGTGTTTAAAGTATCTTTATAAAACGAGATTTTACACTTTAGAAAACGTAACATTCATGTCGGTAATATGTTTCGCTAACACTTGGCCTGATAATGGTCGTTGTTTTGAAATCGAGTGGAAAGCGTCCTATATCAAGAGACCGTTCAATGGAATTTAGACAGCTTGATGCTGATGAATAGTTCTTGATCCCAAAAAAAAAAAAAAATTAAGCTACCCCGCCCGTTCTCTGATCGAACCTGATTGTCTCCTAATTCCCAGGCACTGTATGACCCCCACGGGTTTATTACCGCCATGTGAATATATTAAAATAATATAACAAAGGAAACGATAATGAGTGTAGTGAGGAGTGAGTCAGCAATATAACGTGTGAGGACACAGTCATTATTACTTAATGTGTTGGGGTCTCAGAGGTGACTAGTGAACAAGACCTTCACCTCTGTGGTCGTTCTGCGAGTTATGAGTTCGCGTCTCAAATTTAGCTCATGTTTATGTGGGTGTTGGAAGGTGTGTGTTGTGTGTTGATGGCCGGCGGCATGTACCATCTGTGGAGAGTGTGTGTGTTGCTTAGTGTTGCTGGAGCTTTGTGTTGAAGATACTTTACTAGAGTTTAACTGGACAACGATGAAGGTGTGTAGATCCCAGGAATTGTAACTACTCTCTCTTTATTTAGTCCAGCCTTATTTACCTCTGACTCCTCTTATTACCCAGGTGCTGTATGATCCATGAGGGTTAAGCGCTTCCTCTTCCTTCTCATAATAACAATAATAATAATAATAATGACAGTAGCAATAATATTAAAAATATTAATAATAATAATAAAACAATAATAATAATGATAATAATAATCATAATGTGCCACTCGTGTTTTAATGTACGGATGTTGTTGTTGTTGTTGTTGTTGTCGTCGTCTTTGTTGTTGTTCTTGTTATCAATGTTAATTAATGAAAAGAGGATCGTACAGGTCATGAGGAGAGGGAGATAATCAGGTTTGATCCAAGGAAGGTGAGATATAGCTGATATTCCTTAGATCAAGAACCCTTTACCAACATCGTTATAGAGACCAGAATACAAGAAGAGGCCCAGTTTTTTCTTTCTTTGTCAGGTTTGAAGCATATCTACTGCACGAGGATGGTTTAAGACTGCGTTCCACCTGAACACCACCAGCTGAGGATACCTTTACACCTGAACACCAGCAGCTGAGGATACCTTTACATCTGAACACCACCAGCTGAGGATACCTTTACACCTGAAATAAATTTAATTCACATTGTATATACCTTGGAAGATATATACATCTGGGTGTGTGTATACAGTGAGATATATACAATATATCTTTCCGTGAATATATGAACTAAGATAATACCTCTCAGCGTATATTTACTGAGCCATATGCCTCTCTGTGTATGTACTGAGAGATGTATATCTGTTAGAGCATATATACTATCCCGAACATGGTAGACAAGAAACTCATATACTTCACTGCTTCCTAATACCCACACTCTCGCCACACGCCCCTCTAACACTCTTCCCACTCGCCTCTCCAACACTCTCCCACATGCCCCTCCAACACTCCCCCCCATGCACCACCAACATTCCCTCCACTCGCACACCCGCATTCCTTCCTCCCCCACACATCCCTCCAACACTCTCCCACATATCTCTCCAACACTCCCGCACACGACCCTCCAACATTCCTCTCCATCACTCTTCCATACGCCTCTACAATACTCTCCTACATGCCCCTCCAACACTCCCCCACACGCCCCTCCAGCACTACCCCACACGACACTTCAATACTCCCCAACACGCCCCTCCAACACTCCCCACATACCTTTCAACACTCCCCTACATATATCTCCAACACTCCCCCACACGCACCTCCAACATCCCCTCCACCCGCACACCCGCATTTCCTCTACCCTCACACATCCCTCCAACTCTTCCACATATCTCTCCAACACTCCCTCACACGCCCCTCCAACACTCTCCTCCATCACTCTTCCATATGCCTCTCCAAATACTCCCCATATGCCCCTCCAACACTCCCCACACATCACTCCAAGAGTCCCCAACATGCCCCTCCAACACTCCCCCACACGTCTCTCCAATGCTCCCACACACGTCCCTCCAACTGCCTCCACACATCCCTCTAACAATCCCTCACACGTCCCTCCAGCACTCCCCTACACGCCTCTCCAACACTCCATCGCACATATCTCTAACACTCCTTCACACATCCATTCAACACTTCCCCACACATCCCTCCCACACTCCCTCACACTTCCCTCCAACACTCCCTTACACATCCTTCCAACACTCCCCCACACGCCCCCCAGGACTTCCCCACACGCCTCTCCAACACTCCCCTCACACATCCCTCCAACACTTCCCCACACGCTCCTCCTCCAATCAACTCCATCACTCTTTCCTTGCTCCTCCAACACTCCCACCACAACCCCTTCAGCACTCCCTCTTCATGCCTCTTCAACACACACCCACAAGCCCCTTCAACACATCCTCCACACGAATCTTCAACATTCCCCAACATCCCTCCGCATGCTCCAAGAATACACAGCCTCATACTTCCCGTACTCTTCCTCACATATTTTTCCTACACTTTCCCGCACATTCCTCCAACACTTTCCCTACATGTTCCGCCAACATTCTAACGCATACTTCTCCATCCCTCTCCCTATATGCTTCTACAACGCTCACCATTATTCCCCTCCATCATTCCCTAGTTGATGCTTCAACACTCCCCACATGCTGCTCCAACATCCCTCTACATGCTCCTCCAACATCCCTCTACATGTTCCTTCAACATCCCTCTACATGCTCCTCCAACATTTCACTACATGCTCCTCCAACATCCCTCTACATGCTCCTAAAACATCTATCTGCATTCTCCTCCAACATCCCTCTACATGCTTCTCCAACATCCCTCTACATGCTTCTCAAACATCCTTCTACATACTCCTCCAACATCCCTCTACATGCTCCTCCAACATCCCTCTACATGTTCCTTCAACATCCCTCTACATGCTCCTCCAACATTTCACTACATGCTCCTCCAACATCCCTCTACATGCTCCTCCAACATCTATCTGCATGCTCCTCCATCATCCCTCTACATGCTCCTCCAACATCCCTCTAAGTTCTTCTCCAACATCCCACTACATACTCCTCCAACATCCCTCTACATGCTCTTCCAACATCCCTCTACATTCTTCTCCAGCATCCCTCTGCATGCTCTTCCAACATCCCTCTACATTCTTCTCCAACATCCCTCTACATGCTCCTCCAACATCCCTCTACATTCTTCTCCAACATCCCTCTACATGCTCCTCCAACATCCTCAATTCTTTCTCAACATCCTCTGCATGCTCTTCCAACATCCTCTACATTCTTCTCAACATCCTCTACATGCTCCTCCAACATCCTCTACATTCTTCTCTCAACATCCTCTACATGTTCCTCCAACATCCTCTACATGCTTTCCAACATCCTCTACATGTCCTTCCAACATCCTCTATATTCTTTCCAACATCCCTCTACATGCTCTTCCAACATCCCTCTACATTCTTCTCCAACATCCCACTACATACTCCTCCAACATCCCTCTACATGCTCTTCCAACATCCCTCTACATTCTTCTCCAACATCTCTCTGCATGCTCTTCCAACATCCCTCTACATTCTTCTCCAACATCCCTCTACATGCTCCTCCAACATCCCTCTACATTCTTCTCCAACATCCCTCTGCATGCTCTTCCAACATCCCTCTACATTCTTCTCCAACATCCCTCTACATGCTCCTTCAACATCCCTCTAAATTCTTCTCCAACATCCCTCTACATGCTCCTCCAACATCCCTCTACATGCTTCTCCAACATCCCTCTACATGCTCCTCCAACATCCCTCTACATTCTTCTCAACATCCTCTACATGCTCTCCAACATCCTCTACATTCTTTCTCTAACATCCTCTACATGCTCTCTCCAACATCCTCTACATGCTTTCCAACATCCTCTACATTCTTCTCAACATCCTCTACATGCTCTTCCAACATCCTCTACATTCTTCTCCAACATCCTCTACATTTCCTCCAACATCCTCTACATGTCTTTCCAACATCCTCTACATTCTTCTCCAACATCCTCTGCATGCTTCTCCAACATCCTCTACATTCTTCTCAACACTCTTCCATCTCACATGCTCTCCAACATCCTCTACATTCTTCTCAACATCCTCTGATGTCTTCTTCACATCTTACATCCTCTACACTTCATTTTCTCTCAACATCCTCTACATGCTCTTCCAACATCTCTACATTCTTCTCAACATCTCTACATGCTCCTCCAACATTCTAATCTTCTCTAACATCTCATGCTTCTCAACATCCCTATGCTTCAACATCTCTCATTCTTCCAACATCCCTACATGTCTCCAACATCCCTCTACATGCTTCTCCAACATTCCTCTATTTGTATATGAATGGTTCAGAGAACCGACAAGTTGATAAATTAGACACATGTACAATACCTGGGTATCTTTACTGAGGAAATGTTTATCCACACTGTGGCTTTATCAGTCCACTACAAAGAAGTAGGTGAGGATCAGAAGAAGTTTGAGGTAATCAGTCCCTCAGCCTGGAGTCGATGTAATGAGTCCATCTTGAAAAGAATATGGCATATGCGCGAAAAAATGAGGTGAAGCAGTGTCACTTTGGAAAATCCACAGGTGGACGTACGTCATGTCTGTACGTTAGAAAGGTGTAGAATTCCCTGTATTAGGATCCCAAGATGTTGCTGTGTCTGATCATAATGTAGACAATTTGATAAATTAGATACATGTGCAACACTTGGGTATCTTTACTGAAGAAACGTTTCGCCACTCAGTGGCTTCATCATCCCTCTACACGCTCCTCCATCATCCCTCTACACGCTCCTCCATCATCCCTCTACACGCTCCTCCAACGTACCCCCACATGCCTCCCTCCCTCAAGCTCAAGCAATTACCTGCTGAACAATACCTTCACCTCGCTCATGATTGTTAAGGCAAGACGCTGACATCATGGAGAAACCAGCGCAGGCCGCCCCTCCTGCTGGAGGACAGGAGGAAGGTGAGGCATGCGCTAGTGGGCTGGGCAGGGGGGTAGGGGGTAAGGGAAGGTGGGGAATTAGGTAGTGGGCTTGGCAGGGGGTGGGGTTGGGGACGTTTGGGGGAAGGCAGAAGGTCTGGCAGGTGTGAGTAGGCTGGGCAGGTGGTGATGGGCACATGATACAAAGACAAGCACATGACAAAGACAGGCACATGGGAAAAACAGAAGTACTTGGCAAAAACACAAGCGCATGATAATAACACAAGCACATGACAAAACACAAGTACATGACAAAAACAGAAGTACCTGACAGAAACAGAAGCACCTGACTAAAACGAAACCTCATGAGAAGCACAAGCAGGTATGTGGTGATACGCAGCAATAACTAGCAACATAAACCAATAGGTCGCTTCAGTGGTTCGCATATCCTTCAAGTCTTAGTGAAGCAGGTGCTTTCTCGTCGACCCAGAGAGATATTATCTCAACACTGAAAAAGGAAAGATTTAGACAAGGCATAAGATTACATCAAAATATATTAACGAGATATATGTACACCAAGTAGATGAGACTGTCGACGAAAGAGACATCGTACAATTTTAAAAATAGGTTTCCACAAGGCATATCAAGACAATATATTATCTCAATGAAAAATATGTAGAGCAGTCCTCATATGACATCATAACATTTCAAAAGAACAGGTATCCACAATAACTAAGATGACATCATAACATTTCAAAAGAACAGGTGTTCACTAGGTCTAAGATGACATCATGACTTGTGAAAATAACAGGTGTTCACTAGGTATAAGATGATATCACGACAGGTGAAAAGAACAGGTGTTCACAAGGTCTGAGAGAGAGAGATAACATCACACCTTAAAGAACAAAACACAAAGGTCACCAGGTGTTCTCTAATGCACTTTACAATGGATAGATTTTCCTTATACGCGTAAAGACGCAAAAAAAATATTTTTTTGTATAGTTGACTGAATGTAAAAGATCGAATGAAAAACTACAGAAATCGAGATCAAATAAGAGACGGGGAAAAGATAGGAAAGAGAGATTATAGATAAAAGGAAGTAGAGAGGTAAGATTTAGGAGAAAAAGAATGATTGGAAATAATAATAATAATAATAATTAGTAGTAGTAGTAGTAGTAGTAGTATTAGCATCCTTGCTCAATAAAAATAAAAATAATTTATTAAAAATATTAACGCTATTACCAATAATACTAATACTACTACTTTTAATACTACTGCTACTTTTAATACTACTACTAATAATAATAACATTAATAATAATAATAATAATAATAATAATAATAATAATAATAATAATAATAATAATAATAATAATAATAATAATAATAATAATAATAATAATAATAATAATAATAATAATAATAATAATAATAATAATATTATTATTATTATTATTATTATTATTATTATTATTATTATTATTATTATTATATATTATTATTGAATATTATTATTATTATTATTATTATTATTAATATTATATAATGTATGATGTGAATAAGTTATGAAGTTATTTTAAGTTATTACTGTCATTGAAGAGTTCACATAACGATCGTACAGTGACTGAGGAATGAGAGTTAAGGGCAACAGGTTTGATCTGAAGAAGTTGAGGTTCGCTCCATTGCTAAGTTAAGGCCGTTAAATTACCATCAGCACACCACCTAACTGAAGGCAGAAGAAAATGTGCTATTATCACCCACTTTAAGTAGAAGGGATGAAATAAATTATACAAATATAAGAGGAAATGACAAACATATATAAATAAGGAGAGAAAATAGGTACTTAAGGGAGCAGAGGTAAATAAAAACAAGACACTCAAGACTTAATAATAAATACATAGGTGAAAGGAATCCAATAGTACTCCAGCTCAACCCCCAAATTTTAACTATCACAACCCTCTGGAACGACGAATGCTCATACCGATCTTTTTTAAATGCCCTGGCCGTCTCCCACCGAGGTAGGGTGACCATGAAAAGAAGAAACACTTTCACCATCACTCACTCCAACACTGTCTTGTCATAGGCACGCCGATACTACAGTTTAAAACTGCAAAAATCCTCACCCCTCAATTATAAGGTGCAGGCACTTTATTTTTCACCTTTAGAACTCAAGTCCGAATAACCGGTTTCTCTAAATCTTTTCATAAATGTTACCTTGCTCACACGCCAACAGCACCTCAACCTATAAAAACCTTTTGCCTCCACTCACTCCTACCTAACATGCTCACACACGCTTGTTGGATGTCTACGCCTCATATACCCCCTCCCTCCAACCTTTCCAAGGCCGATCTCTACCCCGCCTTCCCTCCATTACGGATTTATACGACCCCCAAGTTACCCTGTTTGGTTCTATCTTCTCTTAGTGTCCTAACCATCGAAACAACCCTTCTTTAACCCACTGAATAATACTTTTAGTAACTCTGCACCTCTTAATATCCAAGCTACAAATTCTCTGCATAACATTCAAACCACACATTGCCATCAGACACGACATCTCCACTGTCTCTAGCCTTCTCCTTGGTGGAACAGTCACAACCCAATGCGTTGGTACCACTATTCTTTTATAGATTTCCCTTTTTGCCTAAATGGATAACGTTCTTTGTCTCCAGAGATGCCTCTATGCACTAAACACCTTTCTCCTCTCTTTCGTCTTTCTCCTCGTCTTTCGTTGACCCCATCTGCTGACAAGCTCTCAACCAAATATTTGAACACATTCACTTCCTCCATACTGAACACATTCACTCCCTCCCTCCAGTCTGATACCCAATCTTTCATTACCTAATTTCTTTGTTACTCTCATAACCTTGCTCTTTCCTATGTTCACTTTCAATTTCCTACTTTTACATACACTCCCAAATTCGTCCCCCAACCTTTAGAACTTTTCTTCATTATCTCCCAAAAGCACAGTGTCATCAGCAAAAAGCAACTGTGACAATTCCCTCTTTGTGTTAGATTCTTTATCTTGCAATCGCACACCTTTTCCCAACACCTCTGCATTTACAACTCCATCTATAAATATATTAATCAACCATGGTGACAACACGCATCCCTGTTTAATGACTGCCTTTACTGGAAAATAATCTCCCTCTTTCTTACATACTCTAACCAGAACCTCACTATTCTCATAAAAACTTTATAAATGTTTTCAGTAACCTAATACCTACTCCATACACTTGCAACATATGCCCATTGCTTTTTTATTCACCCTATCACGTGCATTTTCCAAATCCATAAATGCAACGAAAACTTCCTTTCCCAAATGTAAATACTGTTCACTTATAAGCTTCAATATAAACACTTGGTTTACACATCTCCTTGCGTTCTTAAAGCCTCTTTTATACAAAGGAATTATGCTCGCTCTCTGTCAGTCCATAGATAACATACTCTCATACATTTACTAAATAAAAGCACCTACCACTCCAAAACTATACCCCAACTGTTTATAACATTTCTGACTTGGTCCCATCAATCCCAGCAGCTTTACCCCTTTCGTGGTGAGCGAAAATCACATGACGCCTTAACCCAATGGACCACTTAATCCTACAAGAACCAATCATCCAGCCACGCTAGGTGTGTTACTCTTGATCCGAGGACATACGGTGGTGTGGGTGCCTCTAAGCTAATTTCACTCTTATTGAATCAATAACAACACTGCTTGTGGAGACTAATACACAAAACGAGGATAAGAACGAAATTACTTAGAGGCACCCACACCACCGTATGTTTTCGGTCCAAGAGTAACACACCAAGCTTGGCTGGGTGCTTGGTTCTTGTAGGATTGTGTGGTCCAGTGGGTTAAGGCGTCATGTGATTTTCGCTCACCATGAGGCAGGGCCAAAACTACATGGGTCCGAATCCTCGGCTAGTCGCAGTGTTGTTATTGATTCAATACCACTCGTTCGTGGTCACAATAATATATATACAGTGGACCCTCGGTTTTCGTTGAAAATTCATTGAAGAATGCTGTTTGAGTGACATTACTGAACGAATTTCTTTCCATAAGGACAAATGCAAATTAGATTAGTCGTTTCAGATCCCCAAAAATACACTTACAAAAGCACTTACAAAAATACATTTACATAATTGTTCGAGTTTGGAGGTGAACGAAAACCGAGGGGCCACTGTATATATATATATATATATATATATATATATATATATATATATATATATATATATATATATATATATATATATATATATATATATATACTAGACGAGCCATTGATCCAACCAACAACACTCTCCTTCGTGCTCCTCTTGGGCCCAATGCCATGGATCGATCAGATCCTAGAAAAAAAAATCTCAGACCTCAAGACGATGCAAGGCAGGATGAAAGTCATCGATACACATGATGCCTTCTGCCTACTCACCAGGTGCCTGTCAATCCGAAAACTTACCTGCTTCTTGAGATGCTTCCCAGCCTTCAGCAGTCCAAAACTCTCAGGAATATGACTCTCTCCTTAAGATCATGCTAGAGAGTGTATTGAATCTTTCCCTCGAAGATGGACAGTAGTTGCAAGGCTCACTTCTAGTCAGGCTTGGGGGGCTGGGAGTACGCAAATCCTCCCAGATTGCCCTACCAGCTTTCCTATCCTATTCCATAGCATCAAATGAGTTAATAAAACAAATTCTTCTGGACAACCTCAGCGACTAGCTACGCCAGAGCCATCACTGAATGGGAGACTCTTGCTGCTCCAGCACCAAAACCTAGTGCAGCACTGGCTTACAAACAGTCAAGTTGGGATGTCCCCATCGCTGAAAAGGTGCTTGTCAACATGCTTAGGGCTGTAACAACAGACAGGTAGACAGCGCGTCTCCAAGCTGTGAGTGCACTTCACTCACTTCGGCCATGGGAACACGCCTCGAACCAAAGACCCTCCGTATTGCAGTGGCTCTCCGCCTTGCTGCCCCAATTCACACGCAATATACATGGTCTTAACTGTTTCAAAACCAAAGGCTGACATGCAAGCCACAATGAGGTCAACGACATCATAAAGAGAACCTTTGCTACAGTTGGATGCCCAGCCGAGAGACCCTATCACTAGCAGCCAACAATACATACAACCCAGCAAACCACCCCAATGGGATCACCATCTATCCTTGGAAGAATGGCAAGCTCTTAGCATGGGACTATTCCTGTGTATCGACGCTGGCTGACACCTACATCCATCACAGTGTCGGGCGAAAGGGAGGAGCTGCTGACCACAGGGAGGAGTACAAGATCGGCAAGTACAGGGACATAAGCTAACAGTATCAATTTGTCCCAGTGGGATCAGAGACCTAGTGATCATGGGGAAAAAAATGCCAACACGTTTCCTTAAAAAACTTTGTTTCAGACTCATCGACACCACCAGGGACCCAAGAGCAGCCACTTTCATGTTCCAGTGCCTCAGCATGGCCATCTAGAAGGGAAATACATGCTGCATACTGGGCTCTCGTCCGCCTTCGGAGGAGCTGGAGGAGATTCATAATCTTTGATATATTGTACCAATGTATTCATGTTTGTGTTTTCTGTCAATGTATTCTGTTTAGTAATAAAGTTCACGCTGAATATAGAAAATATGGGGTGGTAGGAGAAGAAAATATTCAAACAGCTCCGGGAAGAACCTTGAGTTTTCCCTGAGATATATGTGCCTATGTTTTCTTGTTCTTTGTGCAATCTATGTTATCATGTGTTATGTAATTGTTTGCGTTTTAAATAAAATATAAAAAAGTAATGTTCTAAAGGTTGTTCCTCCATCTATATATATATATATATATATATATATATATATATATATATATATATATATATATATATATATATATATATATATATATATATATATATATATATATATATATATATATATATATATATATATATATATATATATATATATATATATATATATATATATATATTTTTTTTAAAAAATAGTAAAAGATCACAGTAAACAGTTGATATCAAAATATGCAAGACAACCACTATGAAAAAAGAAGAATTCTTCTATTTTTTCATAGTGGTTGTCTTGCATATATATATATATATATATATATATATATATATATATATATATATATATATATATATATATATATATATATGTGTGTGTGTATGTTAGTTAGTTACCATTTTGTCCTAGGCACATGTCGATTAGACACTAGGCCTGTTGTATGTGTGTGTGTGTGTGTGTGTACGAAACACTTCGAAATGTTTCGGCCCCGCCGGGAATTGAACCCGGGCCCTCCGTGCGTGAAGCAAGAGCGCTATTCATCATGCCATCGCGGCTGTGAGCCACCATGCCATCGGGGCTGTGTGTGTGTGTGTTAGTTACCATTTTGTCATAGGCACATGTCGATTAGACACTAGGCCTGTTGTATGTATGTGTGTGTGTGTGTGTGTGTGTGTAAGGAAACACTTCGAAATGTTTCGGCCCCGCAATTGAACCCGGGCCCTCCGTGCGTGAAGCAAGAGCGCTAGCCACCATGCCATCGGGGCGTGTGTGTGTGTGTGTCTGTGTGCGTGTGTGCGTCGTGCCGAATAAGTAAAACTTGCGATTTTGTCTTAAATCGTATCGTTTTTCTTGGCAAATAACATAAGCAAAAATTTGTGTATGCAACAATTTCGCAAAATTCATTCTGAACCTAACGAAAATATATATTTCATTGTGTTTGTTTATTAAATTGTTGTAAACTTATCTGAAATATATTTAGTTGGGTTAAACTAAATTAAATTGCGCTTGTTATAATAAGGTTAGGTAAGTTTTCTAAGGTACTTTTGTTACAAAATTATTAATTTTTACATTAACATAAATGAAAACAAAGATCTTTAAACGTATAATAGAAAATTTTAGAAATAACCTAATTTTAAATGAGTTCTTGCAAATTGACCAATTTTACCTATTCGGCACGACTTATATATATATATATATATATATATATATATATATATATATATATATATATATATATATATATATATATATATATATATATATATATTACAATGTCAATGAGAAAATTGTAAATTTAAATATATAAACTCAAAGTTAACGCCAAGCTTCTTTTAATAAATGCCACTACTGGTGTAAGTTTGAAACCGATGAGAATTGGCATTTTCTATTTTTTTTTATGTTGGTGGAATTTCAGATTTTCAGCTATTCAGACTAAACTTATGGGCTATCATCCTTCTTATGGAATGCAACATTATTAATATTTTGAAGCCGATCAGATGAACAATTCTTTAGTTATTGAATGTAATTATTATTGTTTATTAAAAAAAATGCCTTGTTTTCAGGGAACCACACCAGCAGGGAAATTTGAAGCTGATCAGGTGAGTCCTTTTGCAGATATCTCTCGGATTCACAATATTCCAAGTAATTTTGAACTGTTTTCCTGTTTTGAGAAATTTTCCTGCATACAAACCAAAGTTAATGAGTATTCTTCTGGTAATTAGTTGCAGCAGTTCAGAAGAGGGGACGTGATTATTGATTTATTGATTATGAAAATTTCATACTATTTTACACATAAAATAAGCGGATCTGCACCTATCTATTTTAATTTTACTCTCCGCTGTCGTTGAATTAAGAGGCATCTCATTCTTGTTTCGTTTGAAGGAATACAGTTGAGGGTATTGGAAGTTATCAAAGCCATTCTAGGATGCATGGAATTAGTTGAACAACTTTGGACATAGTGTACATACACATGTTAATTGTTCCGAGGATCTGGCCCTCGATACCGAGCAAAAACTTTGAAAAATTGAAGTTGATCATCTGAGGCATTTCCGAGTTGGGAACCAAAGAAGAAAGAGAAAATTTGAAGAAAAATTAAATTTGGCAACCACTGAAAGTTCCCTCTTCGTTGACATTTGTTAACAATTCTTAAGATTTATTTAATAATATTAATAATATATAATTGCTAATTTTGTCTAGTAAAATTGTTGGTGAGACTAGAAGTAACTGTAAGTTCTCTCAACGGAAAGATGATGGCAAATTGTTTACTCCTGTCGGACAGCGAAATAAGTCAATATGGCCGCCATTCCAATATGGCCACCTCACTGGAACAGTGTTTTGCTTTTTTACATAATTTTGAATAGATTTATGTATATAGATAATTTTAGATATAATGTGTTAAACATAAAGAACATAAGAAGGAAGGAGCACTGCAGTAGGTCTACTGGCTCATGCTAGGCAGGTCCAAATCACCTACCGGCCTAAGCTATTTTGGATAAACTTATGTTTCCAATGAGCCATAATAATTCATTCTAATATAATTAGTTTAAAATTTATACAGTTGAAAAATCTCAGTAGGTTAGTACTGTCAGCAGTTATATTGTCAAATAAGAATATAACTTTGCACTGCACTTGATAGTCTGCGCTTTTTATTGTTAGTTCTAGTAATAATGAAATGCAATAAATTAAAAAACTGAGTTTGCATAATAGCTACAGTTTCGTACAAAATCAAAGTATTATTATTTGTTTATAAATAAAACGATAAGTTTCACTAATCTGTCTCTGGTGACTTGCAACATCTGACCACACAGCAGTCTGTACAACCGCTTGTGCACACCCTGTACATTGCAGTGATGCACATTGAGTTTTGGTACAACTATATTTAATCACAGCAAATATTCATGAGCCGCTTTATCTTCCTCTCGTTTAATTCTTGCAGTTGTTATGGTAGCATGTTACTCCTTGTGTAGAAAACACCAGCAAACTCCTGCAGAGAGTTGTTTATTTCTGTGCATATAGGATGTGACATGATCCACAGAAGCTGGTGTTATGCAGTCTTTCCACGTCTATGTATCAATCCATCACGTCTTTCCACTCTTCTCACCAGAACCTGTGAGTGCATTGTATGCCTCTGGAGCAGAACTTCTGAGTTCAGTTATCATGTGTAAGTATAGTGGTGCAGATGTGTCATACAGATTGTCATGAGTAAAAGCAAAACATGGGAGCATATCTTTAGGCGCTGCAAGGTGAAGCTGCCAGTTTCCAGTTCGTTGCTTTAAAGTTATTTCTAAGAATCTTGACCATTCACATATATTTAACCACAATCCTTCAGCCTTATATGCTTTCAACTCATCCGAGATATTTTTTTATCTTTTATGTAATTCGTTGGATAACTTCTGATTAAAAATCTTCTCTAGAGTTTTCTCCAGTCATTCTACTATTTAACATGAATCAGGCTTCAATAAGTCGGCATTTGCTCCCTCTTCCTGTAAATAAATTATGGTGAGTACAGAAAACATGATCAGATGGCCACGAATGGCCCTTGCAACAGCATTCCTTTACAACATGTACTTCACAGAATTTCACTCAATCCAGTGCCAGTCATTACAAATCCAATGTATCCTAGAGAGTTTATCATCGCGTGCAGGCACACACGACTCACTAAAACTTTCTTTAAAGAGCTGTTTTGGGGTTCATTATTAATAAGTCCTAAAACTTAAAAAAAAAGAGGCTGATCAAATGTGAGAAGATGTGTCTGATCGTATATGCTAACATTCTCAAAAATAAAATATGCAGTTGAAAGGAAGACAACGATTGTTTTCCCACGATGCTCGCCTTCTTGGAGTATTTGGCATATGCCATGCCAGCCAGGGTGTTCCATAGCTCGATTGCTAGCGCTTTCAGCTCGCACACTGAGATCCGGGGGTCGATTCCCGGATCTCAGTGTGTGGAAAACATTAGGACGTATTTCCGTAAGACACCTGTTGTTCATGTTCACCCATCATTAAAATGGGTACTTGGGTGTTAGTCGACTGGTATACACAATATTTTTTTATGCTTTTCAAGATGGCTACGAATTGCCTCGGCAATTATTGATTCCATAAATTTACCAACTATGGAGGTAAGGCTTATTGGTCTATAGTTCGAAGCTAAGGACCTGTCACCTGCCTTGTAAATAGGTATTACATTTGCCCTTTTCCACTTGTCTGGCACTATGCCAGTTTGTAGTGATATATTGAAAAGATTTGCCAAAGGTTTGCTAAGTTCCTCTTTACATTCCTTTAATACTCTTGCAAACAGTTCATCAGGGCCTGGGGATTTGTTAGGTTTTAATTTCTCTATTTGTCTGAGGACCATGTCACTAGTTACCCCAATCGAGCATAGTCTGTTATCTTCCAGTTCTACATAATTTATTATTTCGGGAATTCTGCTAGTATCTTCCTGAGTAAAAACTGAGAGGAAGTAAGTATTGAAAATTTCACACATATCCTTATCACTGTCCGTGATCTGTCCTGAGTTACTCTTAAGTGGGCCTATCTTGTCCCTAATCTTACTTCTGTATACCTGAAAGCGCCTCATAATCCCTTTTGCTTTTCTTTTCCTTTTTTTATTTCTCTCTTTAATTGATAATATTGATTTCTTATCTGTCCATCCCCTCTTTTGATACGCCTATATATGCCTCTCTTTTGACCAATGAGATGTTTTAATCTATTGTTCATCCATTTAGGATTATTTTTGTTAGATCTAATTTCCCTACTTGGAACAAAAGTTGTCTGGGCAGCTAGAACTACGCTCTGAAAAACGTCATATTGGCAACCAAAACCACCTACCTGACCCATAGTCAGGTCATCCCAATTTAGCCCACCTAGGTAATTTCTCAGTCCCATGAAGTCGGCTACACGAAAGTCTGGAACTGAGACTTGATTCAGTTACCTGGGTAATTCCATGATATATTAAAACTAAGTGATTTGTGATCACTTTCCCCAAGCTCTTCATTAACCTCAAGATTATTAATTAGTGATTCTTTGTTAGCAAGAACCAAATCAAGCAAGTTGCTACCTCTAGTTGGTTCTGTCACAAACTGTTTTAAAAAACAATCCTGAACCGTATCAATAAAGTCACTAGACTCAAGATTACCTGTCACATTGTTCCAATCAATGTGTCTAAAGTTAAAATCTCCCATTAACACAACATTTTCATATCTAGACGCCTTATGAATGTTATATATATCTGAGTCTGTCTCTTCTGCATGGTTTCAATATTTAATGAGTGATGCATTTTATGGCCAGGATAGTACCCATTAATTTAAGTTTGTGTTTGGATAAAATTGTCAATACACTAATTTTTTTTATGAAATTTGGAATCATTTGAATATGTGTAATAAACTGTGAATGCCTCTTCTGACTCCCAGTTAGCCGATTTAATTAAATAGTGTAATTGATTTTCATATAATAAATATAAAATGATTCATCTTAACAACTTCAAATTATTAAGGCTGATGAAGTCATAAGACGAAAGATGCCATATGAGTTTAAACTGTGTTGATGCTAATGTAAAATTTTAATGTAGACAAATGGTTCAGAGAACCGACAAGTTGATAAATTAGACACATGTGCGACACTTGGGTATCTTTATTGAGGAAATGTTTCACCACACAGTGGCTTCATCAGTCCTATACAAAGAATGAAATTGTTTAAAAAACTTGAAATCGTTTGATTCAGAGTAATTACTGAAGAATGACTTTCTGACAGGTCTCAAACTTTGAGCGTTCATGGGTTTTATTAAAGCAGAGCTTGTGTTTTACTGTCAGCTCTGTAACTGTAAGTGCCAGTTTCATTAATAAAATGGTTTCAGTATAATTCTCAAAGAATGCCTCTTCTGGTTGGCTTCAGACACTAAAGCACTGATGATTCTAAATTGAAAATATATTTGATTGAGTTTGGGCTTTGTACATGCCAATTTCCTAATTTTATATATTTGTATATAGCTAACTTTGTTTAAAATTCACAAACCAAATGTTCTTATTAGCGCTGTAAAGATTTTTAAAAGGAATAGAAGTGCATAAAGAAAAATTAGATTTTTTTTTTTACTCAGTTGAATTTGCAAGCTATGAGCTGTTATCCTACCTTAGCTTATTTTAATACCAAACTCTATGTAAGGTATAGTACCACC
Organism: Cherax destructor; assembly: GCA_009830355.1. Lineage (NCBI taxonomy): Eukaryota > Metazoa > Arthropoda > Malacostraca > Decapoda > Parastacidae > Cherax > Cherax destructor. The sequence continues at coordinate 96,055 of WNWK01004226.1, read as the reverse complement.
GCCCAGGATGCGACACACAGCAGTCGACCGACACCCAGGTACCTAGTTTCAGCAAGATAAACAGGGAAAACAGGTGTGAGGAAACATGCCTAACAATTCCATCCTTGCGAAGGATCGAACTACCAGCTGAGAGTTTTTAAGTTTCATGAGTTTAGCGAACTCTTAAATATAGTTTGATTTAATGCCTGGGTAGACACATTGTTAGACACAACATTCATATTTTTTAATAACGTCCTTCAAGGCTTTCGTTTATAACTTCAAAACACTTTATCCAATTGGCTTCTAACATTTAACCCATGCCAACTATTACTAAGTGAATGTTCCTGGAACAATTGACAAGTGCAGGTGCACTCTGTTAAGTTTTATATAGTTATAAACCATTCCTGAAATTGGCTTACATCTGATAGCTTTAGAAAGCCTCTTTTGGGCAGTGTTAAATTTTCACAAACCGTGTTTCCTACTCAGAAGAAGATTGCTTTTTAAAGGCGAAAGTAGATGCCATTTTTCTTACACCTTTTTTCCCTGTTCATCTAGAAGTAAGTACCTGGGTATTAGTCAAATGTTGTGGGACACAACAAGGGGTGAGTGGTAGTATACCTGAGATAAGGGTCGGACTTTGAAATGAGCTGAGGTAATATAAGAGCTCTTAGCCTGTAAAACTGATCTGTGTAAAACAAATGTGCTGTTTTTTTCAAATATAATAATGACTAAAAAGATAAAATATCATGCTTTAAAACTATACATATATAATTTATATCTACATAGGTAGTGGTTTAGTAGACAGCAACTACCCAGGGAGGTACTATCGTCCTGCCAAATGAGTGTGAAACAGAAACCTGTAATTGTTTTACATGATGGTAGGATTGCTGGTGTCTTTTTTCTGTCTCATACACACGCGGGATAATAGGTATATCTTAATACCTCTACTTACACTTAGGTCACAGTACAAATCCACGTACACGCATATATATTTACATACCCATCTGTGTTTTCTTCTATTTTCTTAATAGTTCTTGTTCTTTTTTATTTTCTCTTATCTCCATGAAGAAGTGGAAAATAATTCTTTCTCTGTAAACCATGAGTGTAATAAGAGGCGACTAAAATGCCGGGAGCAATGGGCTAGTAATCCCTTCTCTTGCATAACTTACTAAATTTAAAAAGAAAAACTTTCATTTTTCTTTTTAGGTCACCCTGCTTTGGTGGGGTTACGGAAGTTCGTTGAATTAAAAAAATTATATCTAGTTATATCGTTAGGCAGATACACGGTTTTCATTTGCTGTCCCACTCAGCTACATTCTTGTTCGTCCTTTCTGGTTCATTCTGTGAAATACGTCGAGTTCCTGGGTTCATTTTTCCTCTCGCCTTCACCTGTGGCAATTGTTTCTCTGACTAGCTACCAGCAAGGCAACTGGCTCTCTCTTCCCCACCTTCTGCGGACACTGTTCTCTGCTCTTGTTGTGATGTTGACTCATTTTGTGGTAGAGTTTGATCTAGTTGATGGGCTGAGACACTTACCCTCTGCAGAACTATGTTCCCAGAGAATTATGTAGAGTTTGAGATTTTTGACATTATGTGGTTGTATGTAGTTAGACAGTCAATATGATTCAAGTCCAGAGACTAACTCTTGATCTAACTTCCTCACTCTGTTACCTTCCCACTGTCGTAGTCAGGGTTTGGAAGCTGGTGAACTCAGATTTAGTAATTTGGAAGTTTAGTGGCTTTTATGAAGGACATGCTGATGGCCCCCAATTATGTCGGTCTTTGTCTTTTCCTTCCCCCGTTGTGTTGGTAATGACTGCTTTACGCTTACTGTTGTTTAGTAAAATGGTCGCTTCACTGCTCAAGTCTGCTGTGCTTATTGCCTCTTTGATGTTAGTAGTTAGGGACTTTTTGATTTTTGTCAGTAACATTCTATGTTAAGTCTTCCACACACATATAACATTGCTTATTCTAGTACTATAAAGTACGCTCATATTTAAACTTGCCGAATGATAAAGTTAAATACTACTAGTACTTTGAGTACCTGATATATAAAATAACATGCCTAAAGGTGTCGTTAAAATGGTTTATGTAATGAGCAAATGTAAGAGATATGAGATATACTAATGTTATTTAACTTCAGCTTATCCACTGAGATGTGTGTAAAATGTCATGATTTCAGCTAATATAAATTTCATTAGGTATCTCTGAAAGGCTACATATTTCAATATTTCGATTTTATTTATCTTATTAGTCAAAAACGCCTCGTCCATATTGTAAAGAGGACCAAATTCTTGGTAGAGTTGGCATGTTCACCTGTCCTATGACCAAAGTTGTTATATCCATTACCATTTTTCTGAAAGGGCTTTGATAGCTTCTAAAACCCTAAGAAGCGGAACATTAAACGTTCACAAAAGGTGCCCAAAAATATGACGAGAATGGAGAGTTAAATTCATATATGTAAGTACAGATTTGTCAGATTTACGTGTAAAACACATGTAATGGGATTTCTTATCCACGTTATACAATATTCAATCTACTTCTTCTACAGAGCTTAAATATTAGAAGAAGGTTAATGTGTTTAATGGAGTCTGTAGATGACATTTCACCACTTTTAACTTTATTTTGTCTTGATGCCGGTGAAAGGTTTTCGATTCTAGGAGCTGCAAAGGCTCTTTATTCAAGGAACTGCACTTATCTTTCAATAGCTTTGATCGAATTTAAATCCCTCCCATTCCACGGATGATATATGACCCATACGAGTTTGGCGCTTCAATCTGATTAAAATATAACAATTGTGAAAGGGATTAGTCTTCAGTGGCTGATGCACCTTGTGAAATGTATCGTTTCATGGGTTTAGTCTGTAAAGGCACAAATCTTTTTGTATTCTGTGCAATAACTGGATATATGGATATATAATAATATATAGGGAGGTACCACCTCTAGAGCTTTACTGGGAACCCTCATCCTCAGAGAAGACAATAAACGTTCAGGGGAAAACTCGAGGTTCTTCCCAGAGCGGTTTGAATATTTTCTTCTCCTACCACTCCCTATATATATTATGAGTGCTTTATTAGTAGACAGAATATATTGACAGAAAACACAAACATGAACATGAATACATTGGTACAATATATCAAAGATAATTGAATTTCCTCCAGCTCCTACGAAACCGAACGCGAGCCTAGTATGCAGCATGCATTTCCCCTCTGGATGCCACGCTGAGGCGCTGGAACATGAAAGTGGCCGCCCTTGGGTCCCTGGTGGTCTCGATGAGTCTGAAACCCAGTTCTTTAAGGAAACGTGTTGCATTTTTTTCCCCATTATCCCAAGGTCTCTGATCCTACTGGAACAAATTGATACTGTTGACTTATGTCCCTGTACTTGCCAATCTTGTACTCCACCCTGTGGTCAGCAGCTCCTCCCTGTCGCCCGACACTGTGATGGAGGTAGGTGTCAGCCAATGTCGACACACAGGTATAGTCCCATGCTAAGAGCTTGCCATTCTTCCAAGGATAGATGGTGATTCCGTCGGGGCGGTTTGCTGGGTTGTGTGTATTGCTGGCTGCTAGTGAT